>CM076570.1:212764447-213007829 GCA_034641835.2 Pinus albicaulis
GTCTGATCTGGACACGTGGACGGTCTAGATCTAATCGAAGGATCGCAATCGGAGGGGAGAAACAAAGGGCACGATTGGAAAATGCCGATGCGATTGCGCGATCGGGGAGACTTGTGCGATTAAGCGATGACCGTTGGATTGGCGGGAAATGGACGGATGGGATTAAATCAGAGCCATCGCAATCGGGGAGCACTGAAAAGGGGATGCGATTTAAACTTACGATTAGAAACTTGCGATTGAGCGCTGGCCTTTGATCTGAGGACCGAATCAACGGCAGGGAATGAATCGGAGGGATCGCAATCGGAGGTGGCAGGTAGGTGCATGCGATTACGCAATCGGGGAAAGTTGCGATGCGATTTGAAACTCCGATGTGATTGAGTGATGGCCTTTCGATCGGCGGTGATCGACGGTGGAGATGGAACAGGGGGAAACCCTTTCATACATACGAAAACCAAAATTTTTACAATAAAAACAAGTTAAAATGGGTCGGGCGGAAAATATATAAGTAAAGGGAAAAGGCGCCCGATTGCGGGGCCGTGGGATATATGAACTGTAATATGCCCGGGAGTATATATAACAAGGGCCTAATCGCAATCGAAACTATGGGCCTGGTCATTCCGATCAACCCATTGAAATTTCCCCGATTGCGATTGCGCGATCGGTCTTTTCGATCAACCCATTAAAGTATTTCAACATGTGTTTTTAAGTTTTCAACTTAAAACATTTGGAAAGTGGGTTTTTGGATTTACAAAGGAAAATATGATCGGAGAGGGATTTTTTTCAATGGTTTAGCGCCCGATTGCGGGCCCACAGGTTAAACGAAATAACTATATGATCTGCAGTTTATGATAAAAAGGGCTGATCGCAATCGGAGTTTTGAAATGGCTCAAAAAACGTGCACACTTGAATCTTTCCGATGCGATTAGCGCTAATGGGACTAGTGCCTGGTTGTGGGGAAAGGGCATGTGGGGGAAGTTGGTTTAGGACTTGGCCCGAGGGGGCTTAAGTCCATGGTCATAATACTTTGTTTTTTATGACATTTTTCATGGTTTTTTAATGGAAATGGGGGTTCCGAAATAGTTAAAAAGTGAGTTTTAACTATGGAAAGGGGAATTTTTCATAAATGGAAAGAAGAGGACTTATGAAAACAAGGAAATTTTGATGGAGAAAAAGGGGAGCAGATGAAAGGTTTGAGAAGAGGGAAAATGATGGTCTTTCAGCAGTCTTTCATTTGGAATCAGCAGAATTTTCTGAGTATAAAATGGGACAGCAAATGAGGATTTGGGACAGAGGCATGAGGCCTTAAAGAGGCTTCAAGAGCCAACAATTTTTAGTGATAAAATTTGTTCCTTGGAGGCTCAAAAAAAGATCTTAGCCACCTTTTGGTATAACAAAATATTATAGGTGGCTAACAGTGGCTCCACTTGGGGATGGTGCCTTCTTGAAGGCATCAAGAATTCAAACTTGATTTATGGGAGGCTGATTAGTTGCCTCATCCATTGTTCTCTCTAGGATGCTGACCAGGTGCCTCATCCATTGGGCTGCCCTTCCTTTGCTGGATGATCTAGCTTTGAAAAAATGTTTGGCGGCTATGAAAACAATGGAATTTCATCAATACAAACTTTCTACCTACCCAATCCTACTGATCTAAAAAAATTTCTTCATCAGAGTGCACTTGGATTGGCAAACTCTATTCACAACATTTTATTCTTTTGAAAGCATAAAAACTAATATAATTCTACTCCTTATTTCTCCCTGAACTCAGATTAAACAGTTGAGCTCAGATATTTCTCTACCTAATCTACTGTCTGTTGGGATTAAATTGTCCAACAGACTTTCATTCTCTAAATTCTACAACAGAAATTTAAAAACAGCCAAGTCAAGATTAAGCTGTTTGACTTGCTGTGATCTATGGCATAAAACAAGCTGCACATAGAATATTATTTGCAGAAAATTAAAATCAAAATGGAAGGCTTAGGATCTGAAAGTTTCTCATCACGGCCTTCTCTCTTCTTCACAGCTCTGTTTTTGCTTTTGTTTGAGCTATTCTTTCTTTTTCTCTGGTTCAGATTTTGAGTTAATTAGAACCAGAGTTTTACATCTTCTTGACTCAGAAAATAAAACAAGTGTGAGTCATTTCTCTTTGGGAAACTCAGGTTCAGATTTTGAGTTTGTTTGAACCTTCAATTTCTATCCTAATCTATCTACTGATAAGCCAAGATTGAACAATTTGGCAAATCGAATTCACTATCCTGTCAGCAGAAAAATTTAAAAGCTAATTAGTCAAGATTAGGCCGTTTGACTAACTAGAAGTGTGTTTTGCAGGAGTGTCTCTTAAGCTTGCACACTTTTAGATTTGTTTCTCTTTTTGGTATGGGGCTATACCTTTCTTGTTTTGACAATCTGCCCTCTTTTATTTCTTTCTTTTGTTTTTTGTATTTTTTATTTTTCTTCAAAGCAGAAAACAACAACTAACTACATGCTCAAAACTGAGATTTATTGAAATTCCTATCTAACCTATTCTAACTTGGAGTATTTACATTTATCATATGATACAAAAATGCCAATGCAGCGAGCTGAGTAATGTCAAGAAGAAGTAGTAACTCTGGCTACATGTCAGAGGTATCCATAGGACATATTGAAGATTAACCTTTAATATCAAGGCTATCACAGAAGGTGACAACTTCTCATGTCTCTGGCTCTTGCAAAGGATCACTGCTTGATAATTTGAGCCAGTTGGGATTTCCACACATTCTTCCATAGGATCAACAAATAAAAGATGAAAATTCTCTTCCTTTTGGTCCTCCACAGTTGGTAGATCATCTACTTCCAAGACATCAGTTTTGAGGACTATCTCTTCAGTATGTAGCTTGGAAGTATCATCATTCTTAACCTGCAAAATAGCAAACAATGAAATATTTTCTTTCTTTGAATCTATGCTTGCTTCTGATATAAATTCAGGCTCTTTAAATGACAGACTAATATTAGTGAAGGGAGAATTTTCTTCTTGAGAAGATGATATATCCACAGCAGAATAGTCTTCTATTTGTTTTTCTCCTTCATCTTCATCATCTTCTGAACTGGAGGACTCATCATATTTGGCAGTGTTGTCCTCTTGTGGCCCTTGTATGCTCATATTCAGTGGACTAAACTCTGTGAAGAGGTTATTATATTCTTGAGCAGGGGAGTATTTAAAGGTTTCCTCTTTTTCAAGAGAAAACTCCTTTTGCTCAAAAATTTCTTTATTGCTCTTCTCTTCACCTTCTAAGTTGAAAGGATGTTGATTTTCAATTATGTGAAAGCCATTAGTGATGGATCGAAATGGATGTTTTTGGCTTTCAAGCTGGTGATGGTGAAAATGATAACACCAATCAAACATTAGTTGCCTTGCATGATTAGTTTTTTCTTGGAACTCATCATCATCATCAGACTGAACAAAATTTGGAAATTTATCAGAATAAACAATTTCGTCAGCCAAACATATTGGATTCTCAGCAGGTCCCTTTCTATTTTGATCTACAAAAGAACTTTCTAAATATGTACAACAAAGTTCTCTAGGTGAATGGGCAAGAGTGTTTATTTTGCAAAAAGTTTCAGAGACTGGCTGTTTATTAATAGTCTGATCTATCTCTTTTTCTATCAAAGGAGAAGATGTTTCTATATTCTTTTGAGCAAAAGGACAACAGTTCTCTGTTTCTTGTGAAGACTGGTTTTGAGGCTGGATGTCTTCTTGAGCCTCGGCTATAAGGGATGATGAATCAATATTTGAGTTTTCAAGGATATCTTGAGGAATTTTTTTTGCTTGGATCATCTCTTCCTCAACTGATTCATCTATGTTCTTAAGATTTTTCAATAGGAGATTAAAATCATGAATGGCTGTTAAAAGATCTTCAGGATGCATCTCTTCCAAAGCTTCCTCATTATCTATAATGTGTTGGGTGATGTTTTGCGATGGATCATAATATATTGCACCCAATGATAATGATGTAGCATTTTCTTTATAGTTCTCATAGAACACATATTCAAGGTCTCTTAAAGAAAACAAACTACTAGATCTTAAGCATTCATACCAATCCCTAGCTTTTCCTTCTAATGTTAACATGAACATTTTCATTAGGAAGTATTCATGCCATTCAACTTTCAACCTCCATACATGTATATATGAAATCCGATGAGATGTACAGAGGGTCATCAAACTTTTCACCTTGAAAATGTGCAGGTTGTCATCCCAATTCACTCGTGGCATCTATGGAAACTCGTGATGCTGATCTACTCATTGGGGCATATCTTCGTTGTATTCTTGGAATCATGTTTGTAAATCTAGAAAGAGGTCACTGTGTCTGGTCAATCAGTTCAGGGTCTTCTACTAGTGGAGTCATTTGGTCTTCTGGGAGTTTCAGAGTGTGGAGTCGCCAGGTGAAAAAAATTTAGCCCCAAAGGAGGTAAAATGTTTTATGTCCTACCATATGATTCTCAGAGAGCCGTAAGATTCTCAGAATCGAATTACCTCTCAAGGAAGATCTGAAAACAAGCTGAAGTTATAATCTGGGGAGATCTCCTAAGGATGATTTCTAGTTATCATGTTGGCAATATGATGCAGAGTGTTGTCCTTGATGGCAACCCACTGAATGAAGATGCAGACATATGACTGTTGACATGTGTTGTCCTTGATGGAAATTCACCTAATGAAGTTATTCTTGACATAATGGACTTGTGTGTACAGAAGGCAATGAAGAAAGGATTTCAGCATGTGCTAAATCTTGATTAAAAGAGTATGTCTCTAGGTATACGTGGATTTTCTTAGGGGGAGTCGCGTATGCACGCGAGAAACAACGTTCCAAGTCGCGTATGGGCAAAAGCGCTCAAAAATTGCAAAACCAGGGGTATCCACCATGGTATTGACCCATTGTATTGGGTAATGATCTGCCTAATTGACCTCGTCCAAGAATACCATTGGAAGTGATGAAGTTTTTGGCTCATGGTATTGTTTTGGCTCATGGTATTGAAAAAGGTTAAACCTATATAAAGAGATGAAATTCATTATGCAAGAAGAAGATTGTGGGTGCAAGATGTCTGAGCTTGAATGAATACTTCACTCTGAAGTAGATCTAAATGGTAAGGGTTACACTTGAATGATAAATCTGAATGGATGATGCACCAATGATGAAGAAGGGGATCTAGATCTGAAATGCACTTGTATCTACTAGATATGCTTATGGAAGGCTTAGATCTGTGATGAGGCGAACATCTAGGCGGACATCTGTCTGAAGAAAAAGGGTAAATCTGAACTGAATATCTGATCTGAAGAAGTATGCTGCTCTATAATGATTGAAGATCTATACGCTACTTCGCCGCAGAGGAAGCGCGTATATACGCGGATTCTCTGAAGATAAAGCGCGTATGCGCAATGAAATATACACAAAGGTATACGCTGGTTTGTGTGGACGGAAGCGCGTATATACGCGACATCAGTGAAGTGAAATCGCGTATGCAAACTAGGGTTTGCTGAAGCATGGGGTATGAAACATCTGATCTGTTCTGCTGTATTACTGCTATCTGATCTGTGTTGTCTGAATTGGTTAGTATCTGTTTGGTGAAGTATGTTTGAGCTTAAAAGTATGGAATGGGTCCAGTCTGAAAATATGATGAAACGTGGCCTGCAAGTTGTGTTCTATTGAAGTTGTTGGATCCAGTGTGAAAATTGATGAAACGTGGTCCAAGGTGGTGCTGAGGGTTGTAGCCTTCAGTCAGGGGGTCATAGCTCCCTTCCAGGTGAGGCTGGTAAACGAGATCAGGGGGTCGTAGCTCCCTTCCAGGAGAGGCTGGTAAACGAGTCAGGGGGTTGGAGCTCCCTTCCAGGAGAGGCTGGTAAACGAGCGCAGGTGGGTGCCTGCATGCTGGTAGAAGTCTGCACCAGCACATATGTTGTAAAATGTTTTTCTCTATAATAAAAGATTGAAGGCTGAGCAACGGCAGCGGTGGTTTTCTCCCGACTTGGGTTTCCACCTAAAAATCTGGTGTTCATGCGTGATGCTTTGTGTGATGGTTTACTCTGCTCTTACTGTTCATGTTTACTATTTATTAAACATCTGATGAATGAATGATGGAATTATTTAAGTGAAGATCTAATAACATAATTAGATATCTGTGTATACGCGAGTTTCATAAAGGGTATCCGCGTATATACGCGAGTCTGTTTCAGGAAAGTAGCGTATGGGTTTTAGAAACAAGAAAAAGTAAAAGTTTTGAATATGCAGTAAATACTTATTCACCCCCCCCCCCTCTCAGTATTTTTCCCAACAATTGGTATCAGAGCAGGTTCTTCTGCAGAAGCTTGATCGCTTGAAGGAGATCCGTCGCAATGGGAATTCAAGAAGGAGTAATGTCTATAAAGCCACCTCTATTCAATGGAAGCAATCTGATATTCTGGAAGGTACGAACAAAAGCATATCTGCAAAGTCTTGGTGCAGATGTATGGGCAATCGTGGAAGAAGGTTATCAATACCCGGCAAGTATTCCTACTGATGCTGCTGAAAGAAAGAAGTATGAAGTCAATGCCAAAGCAGTGAATGTCTTATTAGGAAGCATGTCTGAATCATAATTTGCTAAAGTGATGCAGCTACATTCAGCAAAAGAAATATGGGACAAAATCATTCTGAGCTATGAAGGAGATACAAAGGTAAAAAGTGCAAAACTCCAAACTCTTAGAATCGAATATGAAAATTTGAAGATGCATAGTGATGAAAGTGTTGCCAGTTTCTTTCTTCGTCTAGATGATATTGTAAATAGGATGAGAAATTTGGGTGAAACCATAACCGATACTACTCTGGTGGAAAAAGTCTTAAGATCCTTGACTTCAAAATTTGACTCTAAAGTTTCAGCTATTGAAGAAAGGCAAGATCTGCAAACTCTTACTATTGTTCAATTGCATGGTATTCTGACTGCTTTTGAAATGAGGCAAGGAGGCCCTTCTCAAATAAAAGAAGCTGCTTTTAAGGCCTCAGCAAAAGGAAAAGAAAAGGAAGTTGTCAAAGAATCCAGCTATATATCTGAAGAAGAAGAAGAAGCAAATTTTGTGAGAAGACTTCAACTAGGTACCGGAAAGTTCAAAGGCAAGCTTCCTTTCAAATGTTTCAATTGTGGAAGAGTTGGTCATTATGCTGCAAAGTGTCCTTATAAAGAAACCTTGACTAAAGGAAAAGAAGTAGCAAGAAGGAATAAGAATCGATCTAGCACAAGGAAAAGTTATTATACTAATGAAGACAGTGATGGATCATCTAATAGTGAGGAAGAATGTGAAGAAGACTTTAGACTTCTAATGGCTTTTGAACAAAGAGAAGAAAAGGATACTTTCGTGGATGCTCTAGAGGAAAATGATTTTCTTGAAGAAAACAATGAACTCAAAGTAAGCCTAGAAGAAAAGAACATAATCATAGAGACTCTTGAAAGACAGCTTGAAGCCAAGGAAAAACGCATTGAGGAATTGGAGTGTGAAATAGTAAGTCTAAGGAAAGATAATGAGAAAGTGAAGACTCTCAATCTTAGATTTGCTAAAGGTTCAGAAACCTTAGATGAGATTATCAAGACACAACGGTCTCCTCTTGTAAAAACAGGTCTTGGATATACTGGGGAATCTTCCCAAACTTCAGCACCAAATTATCTGAAAGCAGTCACAACTGGTTCTCTTCACTCAGCCACTCAGCAAGGGAACAAAGGATCTTTACAGGTAAAGCATGATCATCTCAAATCAAGGATCACTAACAAGGAGATCCCTCAAAGAAGCAACAACCAACAGGTAAATTCAAATAGAAGATTTCATGGTCGCCCGAATTTCTACTTCAATGGAAAATGTTTCTCATGTCACAATTTTGGTCATAAAGCTGTTCAATGTGTTGCATATAAAACCATCATGACAAGAGAAGCAAGAAAGAAAAGAATGAATATTGAACCAAAGAAGAATACCTATAACAACTTTTCTCCTCTTCAAAATGAAGTTGAATTTACTTATTGCAATAACTTTGGTCATGAAGAATCTGAATGCAGGAGCAAGGTCCAACCAAATGAACATGTTTCCTCAAGCTCTAAAGTATGGAAAAAGAAAGAATTACAGGTTGAAAATTGTGGGATAGCATTATTTGCAGAAGGTGAAGAAAATCAATGGTACATTGATAGTGGGTGCTCAAGACACATGACAGGTGACAAAAGAAAACTTCTTACATATAATGCTCTAGAAAAGGAAAAGAAAGTTACATTTGGAATTGATACTCCTGCTGTAATTAAAGGAAAAGGGTCAGTATTTCTAAAAGAAAAGGTGAAGGCTAATGATGTCATGTATGTGGATGGATTAAGGCATAACTTGTTAAGTGTAAGTCAAATGTGTGATCAAGGAATAGAAGTGGTCTTTAGTTCAAAGGAATGTGTGGTTCGTGATCTTGATACAGGTAAAATCATTATAAAAGGAAAAAGAAATCCTAGCAACCTGTATATACTAAACGGTATAGATCAATGTTACTTGAGAAAGTCTTCAGAAAATTGGTTATGGCATAGAAGGCTGGGGCATCTGAGCTTCTCTCAAATCAACAAAGCAAGCAGACTTCAAGCTGTTCGTGGTCTTCCCAATATTAATCTACCAGAAAGCATCATATGCAAATCTTGTCAATTTGGTAAGCAGACCAGAGTACGTTTTAATGCCAAAGAAGGATCATCAAGTAAGCCTCTTGAACTCATTCATACTGACATATGTGGACCTATGAGGAAGAAGTCACCACGTGGGGAAGAATAATATATCTTATTTATTGATGATTACTCTAGAATGTGTTGGATCGGGCTCATTAAACACAAGGATGAAGCATTTGAAAAATTTCAGATCTTCAAAGCTTTAGTTGAAAATGAAGTAGATCTAAAAATCAAGTGTCTTAGATCTGATCGAGGAGGAGAATATCTACAACAAAATGGTGTAGCAGAAAGAATGAATAGAACAATTCAACAAATGGCTAGAGCTATGCTCAATGATTCTGGAACTCCTGACATGTTCTGGGGAGAAGCATCACATACAGCAGCTAACATTCTCAACAAGGCTCATGTTCGGGTAAATAGTGACAAAAATCCATATGAACTCTGGTATGGTAATTCTCCATCTGTGAAGAATTTTAGAGTTTTTGGAAGTAAATGTTTTATCAAAAATAATGATGAAAAGCTTGGCAAGTTTGAACCTAGATCAGATGAAGGGATATTTCTTGGTTACTCATCTTCAAGCAAAGCATACAAATGTTACAATAAAAGGCTTCGAAAGATTGTTGAATTCATTGATGTTGTTATTGATGAGTCTCCTGCAGCTCCTAAAGAAGAAAAACAAACAACAAAAGAAGATGATGGTGACCTATGTCCTTCTACATCAAATGATATAGACAATGGATCCAATGAAGAACCTGAAGATGATCTATCTGGAAAATCTCCATCAAGATATGTGCAAAAGAATCATCTTGAATCTCAAATTTTGGGTGACAAGGAATCAGGTGTACGAACAAGGAGAACTCTTGTGGGATCTTCTAATCATCTGGCACTTCTATCCACAATTGAACCACACAATGTCAATCAAGCTAGCAAAGATGAATGTTGGAAGCAAGCCATGAATGAAGAACTTGTTCAAATTGAAAAAAATGACACTTGGGATTTGGTACCAAGACCACATGATAAAAATGTCATTGGAACCAAATGGATCTTCAAGAACAAGCTAAATGAAAATGGGGATGTTGTAAGAAACAAAGCTAGATTGGTTTGCAAAGGGTATACTCAACAAGAAGGTATAGACTTTGAAGAAACTTTTGCTCCTGTAGCTAGACTTGAAGCCATAAGAATGTTTCTTGCCTTTTCAAGTTATCAACAAATCAAAGTCTATCAAATGGATGTTAAATCTGCTTTTCTTAATGGTGATCTAGAAGAAGAAGTATATATAGAACAACCGAAAGGATTCATTTTGGGAAATGATGCAAATCTTGTTTGTAGACTTAAAAAGGCTCTATATGGTCTCAAACAAGCTCCAAGGGCTTGGTATTATCGTCTTGACAAATATCTTCATCAACAAGGATTTTCTAAGGGGTCTGCTGATAGCAACTTATACACAAAAGTTGAAAATGATAAACTATTGATTGTGGTTGTATATGTTGATGATATCATTTTTGGGAGTAATGAAGAATCTTTGAGTCAAAAATTTTCTTCTGTCATGCAGCAAGAATTTGAAATGTCCTTACTTGGAGAACTAACATTCTTTCTTGGCTTACAAGTGCATCAAACTGCAGATGGTATATTCCTATCACAAGCAAAATATCTTAAGCAAATTTTGAAGAAGTATGGCATGGAAGAATGCAAACCTGTAAGTACACCAATGATAACCGGATGCAATCTCAGTTCTCATGATGATTCTCCCACGGTGAATCAACCAGAATACAGATCAATGATAGGAAGTCTACTTTATCTCACTGGAACTAGACCAGACATTATGCATGCAGTTGGGATTGTTGGATGATTCCAAGCTAATCCAAAAAAATCTCACCTTCAGGCTGTTAAAAGAATTTTCAAATATCTTCAAGGAACTCAAGACCTTGGTCTATGGTATCCAAAGAATGCTGATCTTACTCTTCATGCTTACACTGATGCAGATTGGGCTGGGAGTATTGATGATCGGAAAAGCACTAGTGGTGGTGCATTCTATATGGGACCCCGGTTAGTGTCTTGGTTCAGCAAGAAGCAAAATTCCATTGCCTTATCTACAGCAGAAGCAAAATATGTGGCTGCCGCATCTTGTTGCACTCAACTCCTTTGGATGATGCAAACCTTGCAAGATTTTCAAATCAAATGTACATCTCCTGTCCCCATTAAGTGTGACAATACAAGTGCCATCAGTATTTCAAAGAATCCTGTTATGCATTCGAAGACCAAGCACATTCCCATCAAGTATCACTTTTTACGTGAACAAGTGCTTGAGCAAAAGGTGAAGTTGGAGTATGTTCCCTCCAAAGAACAAGTTGCTGATATCTTTACCAAACCTCTGCCCAGGGAAGCGTTCGAGTATCTAAGACAGAAGCTGGGAGTGTTCTCTGCCAGTCAAAAGAACAATTCTGCTTAAATTTAGAAGATGGCATTGGATACGCGGGTTTCCTGAAACACAGTCGCGTATATACGCGAGTTCATGCACAGAAAACCGCGTATGTCTGATTGCTGACATTTTTCTGTTTGGAGTCAGCTCTCTTCAGCACATCTGCATTGTTGTTTGGTGTATTTGATACTGTTTGGTATCTCTGGTGGTGTTCCAGTTCTCATAATTCTAATTCATGCCTTGATGATTTGTTGCTGAAAGTGTTCAGGATGCACTAACTAAAGGGGGAGCCTTAGTCATATGGAAAGGTTGCTTGGATGCACAGATTCAGGGGGAGCATTAGCTTTGCTGACTATAATGCATTGGTGGCATTATGATGGTTCTAAAATATGTTCTCCTTCTTGAGGACTTTCTGATGTTGGTTATGAAAAGTCATTTTTGTATATTGATGAAAAGGTCATGTTGAGACCCATGATGTAAATTTGTAATATTCAGTCATGTAAGGACTAGTCAAAGTTACAAACCCACTTGGTTGGGTAGCTGAGTCATTTTTTTTGTAAACCCACTTGGTTGGGTACTTGAGTCTCATGTGTAGATCCACTTGGTTGGACATTTGATGTAAGTATGAGTCTTTGGTGATAAGAAGTTCATAGAGTCATGTACTTCATTGGAAAATATGTTTGAAGATTCAGCATGAACTCAGGGGGAGCTTGATCACTTCTATGTATATCAGATCTGCTTCTTACTCATGAGGAGAATATGTTGGTTTTTGATCAGCCCTTTGCCCTTGATGTCAAAGGGGGAGAGTGACATGGTGTTTGAATAGTGTCATTGTATTCTTAATGTACCTATCTGCTGTGGTAACCAAACACCATCGTGGTTGCCATCAAGTCCAAAGGGGGAGATTGTTGGCAATATGATGCAGAGTGTTGTCCTTGATGGCAACTCACTGAATGAAGATGCAAACATATGACTGTTGATATGTGTTGTCCTTGATGGCAATCCACCTAATGAAGTTATTCTTGACATAATGGACTTGTGTGTACAGAAGGCAATGAAGAAAGGATTTCAGCATGTGCTAAATCTTGATGAAAAGAGTATGTCTCTAGGTATACGCGGATTTTCCTAGGGGGAGTCGCGTATGCACGCGGGAAACAACGTTCCAAGTCGTGTATGGGCAAAAGCGCTCAAAAAGTGCAAAACCAGGGGTATCCACCATGGTATTGACCCATTGTATTGGGTAATGATCCGCCTAATTGACCCCGTCCAAGAATACCATCGGAAGTGATGAAGTTTTGGGCTCATGGTATTGTTTTGGCTCATGGTATTGAAAAAGGTTAAACCTATATAAAGAGATGAAATTCATTATGCAAGGTGAGGTGCGTGCGTGCAAGATGTCTAAGCTTGAATGAATACTTCTCTCTGAAGTAGATCTGAATGGAAAGGGTTACACTTGAAGATAAATCTGAATGTATGATGCACCAATGATGAAGAAGGGGATCTAGATCTGAAATGCACTTGTATCTACTAGATCTTCTTATGGAAGGCCTAGATCTATGATGAGGCGAACATCTAGGTGAACATCTGTCTGAAGCAAAAGGGTAGATCTGAACTGAATATCTGATCTGATGAAGTATGCTGCTCTGTAATGATTGAAGATCTATACGCTACTTCGCCGCGGAGGAAGCGCGTATATACGCGGATTCAGTGAAGAGAAAGCGCGTATGCGCAATGAAATATACACTGAGGTATACGCTGGTTTGTGTGGACGGAAGCGCGTATATACGCGACATCAGTGAAGGGAAAGCACGTATGCAAACTAGGGTTTGCTGAAGCAAGGGGTATGAAATATCTGATCTGTTCTGCTGTGTTTCTGCTATCTGATCTGTGTTGATATGTATCTGTTGATGATGTATGTCTGTACTTAAAAGTATGGAAAGGGTTCGGTCTGGAAATATGATGAATTGTGGCCCGCAAGTTGTGTTCTATTGAAGTGGTTGGATCCAGTGTGAAAATTGATGAAACGTGGTCCAAGGTGGTGCTGAAGGTTGTAGCCTTCAGTCAGGGGGTTGTAGCTCCCTTCCAGGTGAGGTTGGTAAATGAGATCGGGGGGTCGTAGCTCCCTTCCAGGAGAGGCTGGTAAACGAGTCAGGGGGTTGGAGCTCCCTTCCAGGAGAGGCTGGTAAACGAGCGCAGGTGGGTGCCTGCGTGCTGGTCAAGTCTGCGCCAGCACATATGTTGTAAAATGTTTTCTCTATAATAAAATATTGAAGGCTGAGCAACTGCAGCGGTGGTTTTCTCCCGACTTGGGTTTCCACCTAAAAATCCTGGTGTTCATGTGTGATGCTTTGTGTGATGGTTTACTCTGTTCTTACTGCATATGTTTACTGTTTATTAAACATCCGATGAATGAATGATGGAATGATTTATGAAGATCTAATAACACATAATTAGATATCTGTGTATACGCGAGTTTCATAAAGGGTATCCGCGTATATACGCGAGTCTGTTTCAGGAAAGTAGCGTATGGGTTTCAGAAACAAGAAAAGGTAAAAGTTTTGAATATGCAGTAAATACTGATTCACCCCCCCCCCCTCTCAGTATTTTTCCCAACATATCAACTATCTTAGGTGGATCAGGGTCAGGATGGGCTCTAATGTGAATCTTTTTAGAAGCCACTATGCTGCATTTTTTAGACCCAAATAAACAAGAAAAGTTTAGCCAGATATGACAATATTTGAGAGGTTAACTAAATTTTTTACACAAATCTTAATCCTACAGTCCTCTAACTGAGTTTGAATGATATTATAATGATAAGGGTTCTTCCCAGTGGAGTCTTAAGGTCTGCTAGGATTGTGGAGTCGCCAAGTGAAATTTTTTAGCTCGTAAGGAGGTAAAAGGTTTTATGGTCCACCAGCATGTTTATTAGATACCAATCTGAAATATTTTTGGGTTTTTCTGAGTTTTTGTGGTTGTATGGAAAACTAAAAGAGTCTATAAAAGCTGGCCAAGCAACTATGAACTCAAAAAATTCCCCAGTGGAGTCACCAGAAATGTTAGGTCTCTGTAATTTATTAGCAAGATTGGTAGAGTCCAATTATAGAAACAACATCGTTTCAACCAACTTTGGGATTCTAGGATCTAGCCCTCCTGAATCCGGAGAGGGATCTCTCCAATATGTAAAAAGATGGATATTGTCTTTGAAAGTTTAAAGAAATGATGTTAGGCTAGTTATGAAGACCGAGGGGTTTTGTTTTGTTTTGGATGGTTGAGCATGAAATGTTACTTGAGGGGAAAGTTCTAAGTGCAAAAGTTTCGAAAGTGAGAAGTTGCAAGTGGATAGAACAGCTAGGCTGAAAAGATAGATATAACACTGGTTTTTAGTCCATTGGGCTATGGAGTCGTATCTGGACTTTAATTGAGCAACAAAATCAAGTGTGATCCAAGGGGCAAGTCATCTATACCACAATATTATTGAGATTAAAATGATGGAATGGAAACATTAAAGTGTTGGAGGGGTGGAAACTGATAATAATTTCTCAGAGGATTTATAGTCAGTCCAAACAAGAAAATCCTCTTAAGTAACTGTTTAAAACCAACCAAGTGCAGGGCTAACCATTAACTCCTTGGGCAATTCTGTATTCAAGCAGCTTAATTGAAAAACAATCCAATAATCCGCATAATTACCTTCAGAAAGTATGAAAACATATAAGAGAAACAAAGTGTGACTTAAGATCAGATAAAGTAATTTTAAACCTAGTCTGCTTTCAGTCGACACCAAGGGAAACTTTCGAAATCTGCCTTTGGGGAAAAGAATCTAGGAATCAAGGCGAACCATATCTTCTCTAGTCTAACTTTAATAGCAAAAAATGGAAATCACATTCAAGAAAAATGTTTAAGCAAACAGAAGGACGAAAGGAACGCCAACGTTCCTAACTGTTTAAACAGTATTGAATCATTCTTAAATAAACAAGCTTGAGGAAAAAATTAAGATAAAGATTTCTCAGCCAGAGAAGGTTACTGATATACATTAGATCCTAACCCTGTTTAAATTGTTCTTTACAAAGGAATATGAACAATATGGCATACATAGAAGGAAAACAATTTAA
This sequence comes from Pinus albicaulis, assembly GCA_034641835.2. Taxonomy (NCBI): domain Eukaryota; kingdom Viridiplantae; phylum Streptophyta; class Pinopsida; order Pinales; family Pinaceae; genus Pinus; species Pinus albicaulis. Next base: position 212,779,652 of record CM076570.1, read on the forward strand.
CAAAGAAAGAAGCACTTCACCGGTGATATAGACCAGGATCCCAAGAAACAACTTTTATATTGATGTCAAACCAGTTACAATCTTTAGGTCCAATGTTTCAGTTCAGCAATCATCTTCACTATTCAACCTAACTACTCTAGCACAAACAGAGCTTCAAGGGCCAGCGAACACTATGTACAAATAGAAGTCTCCAACTCAAGTGTATTCCAAAGTTCTGCAACCAACAACTTCTCATCTTCTACTGAGGTATTTATAGAATAATGAGGAGGTGAGACCTAACAAAAGATCTCTCGAAGCAATTAATACAGGTTCAAGACTTCTTGGCCTTTTGAGGGGCTCGATGAAGAAGTTCACAGGTGGAACATTGTATTAACTGTTTTACATTTATGAATTAAGCTCAGCAGGAGCTTTATTGGACTTTGAGGCTCTGGGTATCGTGTGGAGTAACTCCGCGGATATTTTCTGCATTGATTTCCTTACAGAATTAACTCCCTGGCTGCGCTGGAGGTGAATATCTGATTTTCTTCATTAACTTTGGCCTTTGTTTTGAAAGGTTTGAGGCAACAGGTGGCTCGGGGGTAGCTGAGGAATCAATTTGCCTCAAATGTGGCGGTGGAGGCTTTCTGTCTGATAAAACACTTTAGGTTTTCTTTTAAACTGTGTTTTAGATTGGGGATTAGGCTTTTGATAACTGTCTTAGCCGTAATCCCCGTAAAAACTATCTTCGATCTTCATCTATTGTGCTTTGTCTTCAAAACTGATACTCTTTAACTGTTCTCTTGAATAAAACAGTGTCTTGTCAATGTACAGGGGCAGCACAGGCCATTTGTGTGTTATCAACGCTCATGAAACGCTGATAAATCACTGGATTCAAACCTGCGAATGGTTGTGTTTTAATAGCCCGAAGGCGCAGGAAATGTCTTTCCCGGTCTTCGGCCTTTCTTCATAACATAATGGAAAACCATATAAATACCTGCAAAACACAAAACAATTAAGAAATCCTGCGAAAATAGGTTTAAACTGCTTCAGATGGCGGGGGAGGAGCGTAGCCGTCGGATAAAAATATCTAACGGTGGAGATCGGCGCAGAACAGGCAAAGGAGAGCGGGGAGAAGAAATAAGGTGGGGTGGTTTTGGACCGTCTAATCTGGACACGTGGACAGTCCAGATCTAATCAGAGGATCGCAATCGGAGGGGAGAAACAAAGGGCGCGATTGGAAAATGCCGATGCGATTGCGCGATCGGGGAGACTTGTGCGATTAAGCGATGACCGTTGGATTGGCGGGAAATGGACGGACGGGATTAAATCAGAGCCATCGCAATCGGGGAGCGCTGAAAAGGGGATGTGATTGAAACTTACGATTAGAAACTTGCGATTGAGCGTTGGTCGTTGATCTGAGGACCAGATCAACGGCGGGGAATGAATCGGAGGGATCGCAATCGGAGGTGGCAGGTAGGTGCATGCGATTACGCAATCGGGGAAAGTTGCGATGCGATTTGAAACTCCGATGTGATTGAGCGATGGCCTTTCGATCGGCGGTGATTGACGGTGGAGATGGAACAGGGGGAAACCCTTTCATACATACGAAAACCAAAGTTTTTACAATAAAAACAAGTTAAAATGGGTCGGGCGGAAAATATATAAGTAAAGGGAAAAGGTGCCCGATTGCGGGGCCGTGGGATATATGAACTGTAATATGCCTGGGAGTATATATAACAAGGGCCTAATCGCAATCGGAACTGCAGACCTGGTCATTCCGATCAACCCATTGAAATTTCCCCGATTGCAATTGCGCAATCGGTCTTTTCGATCAACCCATTAAAGTATTTCAACATGTGTTTTTAAGTTTTCAACTTAAAACATTCGGAAAGTGGGTTTTTGGATTTACAAAGGAAAATATGATCGGAGAGGGATTTTTTTCAATGGTTTAGCGCCCGATTGCGGGCCCACATGTTAAACGAAATAACTATATGATCTGTGGTTTATGATAAAAAGGGCTGATCGCAATCGGAGTTTTGAAATGGCTCAAAAAACGTGCACACTTGAATCTTTCCGATGTGATTAGCACTAATGGGACTAGCGCCTGGTTTTGGGGAAAGGGCATGTGGGGGAAGTGGTTTAGGACTTGGCCTGAGGGGGCTTAAGTCCATGGTCATAATACTTTGTTTTTTATGACATTTTTCATGGTTTTTTAATGGAAATGGGAGTTCTGAAATAGTTAAAAAGTGAGTTTTAACTATGGAAAGGGGAATTTTTCATAAATGGAAAGAAGAGGACTTATGAAAACAAGGCAGTTTTGATGGAGAAAAAGGGGAGCAGATGAAAGGTTTGAGAAGAGGGAAAATGATGGTCTTTTAGCAGTCTTTCATTTAGAATCAGCAGAATTTTCTGAGTATAAAATGGGACAGCAAATGAGGATTTGGGACAGAGGCATGAGGCCTTAAAGAGACTTCAAGAGCCAACAATTTTTAGTGATAAAATTTGTTCCTTGGAGGCTCAAAAAATATCTTAGCCACCTTTTGGTATAACAAAATATTATAGGTGGCTAACAACTACCATGGTATTGACCCATTGTATTGAGCGCTGGATTGTCTATGTGATCCCGTCCAGGAATACCATCGGAATTTGTGTGGTTTTGGCTCATGGTATTTTCAAAGGCTAGATCTATTTAAGGAGAAGAAATTCATTGTGCAATGGGGGGAAAGATGTCTGGGTTTGAATGAATACTTCTCTTTGAAGTATATCTGAATGGAATGGGTAACAATTGAATGATAGATCTGAATTCATAATGCACCTATGAAGAGAATGATGAAGAAGGGTATCTAGATCTGAAATGTATTTGTATTTTCTAGATTTTTTTTATGGAATGTTTAGATCTGAGATGAGGCGAACATGTTCATGAAGTGAAGAGTAAAATCTGAGCTATGCATCTATCTTGAATAATTGTGCTGCCCTAAGATGTCTGAAGATCTATACGCTAGTTTGTAACAGAGGAAGCGCGTATATACATGGGTTGTATTAAGAGAAAGCGCGTATGGGTTGTGAAATTAGTTCTGTAATATGTGCAGATGTATACGCGGGTTTATATGCATGAAAGTGTGTATATACGTCAGATCAGTGAAGGGAAAGTGTGTATGACAACTAGGGTTTGCTGAAGTATATGGTATGAAATGTCTGATCTATTCTGTTTTTTTACTACTATCTGACAGTGATGTATTCATACAGATCTGGGTTGTTTGAATTATGATTATGCTGCTGGTTATATTGATGAAAGATCAAGTTGTTGATTGATTTCTTGATGATTCAATGAATGAAGTGATGGAGTTATAAGTTTCAGTTTGATGTATGATTGAGCTTAAATGTGTGGATTGGGTCTAGTCTAAAAATATGATGAAAAGTGGCCTGCAAGTTGTGTTCTAAAAGAAGCTATTGGATCCAGTGTGAAAATTGATGAAACGTGGTCCATGGTAGAGCTGAGGGTCATAGCCTTTAGTCAGGGGGTCGTAGCTCCCTTCTAGGTGAGGCTGGTAAACGAGAGCAGGGGGTCGTAGCTCCCTTCCAGGTGAGGCTGGTAAACGAGAGCAGGGGGTTGTAGCTCCCTTCCAGGAGAGGCTGGTAAACGAGAGCAGGGGGTTGTAGCTCCCTTCCAGGAGAGGCTGGTAAATGAGAGAAGGTTGTAGCCTTCTACAGGTGGGTGCCTGCGTGCTGGTATGAGTCTGTTCCAGTACATGGTTGTAACATGTTTTCTTTATATAATAAATATTGAAGACTGAGACGAAGGCAACGGTGGTTTTCTCCCAACTTGGGTTTCCACCTTAAATCCTGGTGTTCATGTGTGATGGTTTATTCTATTATTACTGCACATGCTTACTGTTAACTTAACATCAGATGAATGAACGTTGCAAAGAACTAAGTTAAGAATTATTTGTATACTTAGATCTCTGTTCATACGCGATTTTTATGAAGGATATCGGCGTGTATACGCTAGTTGGCTTCAGAAAAGTAGCGTATGGGTTTTAGTGAATGGAAAAGTAAAAAATTTTTAGTAAGTCCTAAATACTGATTCACCCCCCCCCCCCTCTCAGTATTTTTCCCAACAATTGTTATCAGAGAGGTCCTTCTGCAGAAGCTTGATCACTTGAAGGAGATCTGTCGCAATGGGAAGTCATGAAGGGATAATGTCTATAAGGCCACCTCTATTCAATGGAAATAATCTGCTATTCTGGAAGATATGAACAAAATCATATCTGCAAAGTCTTGGTGCAGAAGTATGGGCAATTGTGGAAGGAGGTTATCAATATCTGACAAGTATTCCTACTGATGCAGCAGAAAGGAAGAAATATGAAATCAATGCCAAAGCAGTCAATGTATTATTAGGAAGCATGTCTGAACCAGAATTTGCTAAAGTGATGCAACTAAATTCAGCAAAAGAAATATGGGACAAAATCATTATGAGCTATGAAGGAGATACAAAGGTAAAAAGTGCAAAACTCCAAACTCTCATAATTGAATATGAAAATTTAAGGATGCATAATTATGAGAGTATTGCCAGTTTCCTTTTACGTCTAGATGATATTGTAAATCGTATGAGAAGTTTGGGTGAAACCATAACCGATACTACTCTAGTGGAAAAAGTCTTAACATCTTTGACTTCAAAATTTGAGTCAAAAGTATCAGCTATTGAAGAAAGGCAAGATCTGCAAACTCTTACTATTGTTCAACTACATGGTATTCTGAATGCTTATGAAATGAGACAAGGAGGTCCCCCTCAAATCAAAGAAGTTGATTTTAAGGCATGTGCAAGAGGAAAAGAAAAGGAAGTTTTCAAGGAATCAAGTTATATATCAGAAGAAGAAGAAGCAAATTTTTTAAGGAGACTCCAACTAGGTACTAGAAGATTCAAAGGTAAGCTACCCTTCAAGTGTTTTACTTGTGGGAGAGTTGGTCATTATGCTGCTAAATTTCCTTATGAAGAAAATCATGAAAAAGGGAAACAATTTTAAAAGAGAAAGAGTTATTATACAAATGAAGAGAATGACGAGGATGAAGAATATTCTGACCAAGATCTACAAGTTGTCATGGAAAAGAAGCAAAAGAAGAAGGCTACTCAAGGAAAGGAAATACCTCAGAACACATGTGCAGCAGAAAATGGAGAAGATGAAACAGATATTGATTGTTTTTCTTGTGATTCACTTTCTTGTGCATGCAATGGTGATGATAGTGAAAGTAACAGTATAAGTCTAGAAGAAAATATCAGGATCAATGATGAAAGCAATGATTGGAATCAATTTCATAAGAAAGAATCTACCTACAAAGATATGATCTCTAGAATGAATGAAAAGAAAGAAATACTAAATGGACAGATAGACAAGTATCAAAAGTTGTATGTTTATGCAACGAATCGAAGTGAAAGACTTGAAGCAGAAATCATCTCTCTCAAAGAAGATCTGGAAAAATAAAATAAGAAGAATGAAGAACCCCTACCATTTGAAAAGGAAGGACATGAAGCAGAAATCATCTCTCTCAAAGAAGATCTGGAAAAATCAAATAATAAGAATGAAGAACTGCTACAAACATGTGAAGAACAAGAAAATTGGTTGAAGGAAGAAATTTTAAAATTGAATGATCAAGTAGAAGAAGGAAAAAGGGTCGAAGAAAGCATGAAGAAGCAATGCCAAAAATTGGAGGTTGAGGTAAACATTATCAAAGGTAAATTAGAAGAAAAGGATAAACTCTTGAGGTTTCAAGATAGTACTAAGATTCTAGACAATATTCTTAGTAATCAAAGGTCTCCTGCTATTAAACTTGGTCTTGGTTTTCATGAAACTGTTAAAGGAGAATCTAGTTCATAAGGAAGTGCTAAAGATTCAAAGGATGTCAATGCAAAACCTGAAGAGTTGAAAGAAACAAGAATTCAACCGACAATCATAAACACTCAAAGGAAATAATTCAATAATGTTGAATGCTTCAAATGTCATAATTATGGGCATGTTGCAGCCAATTGCAAAAGCAGATTGTTTCAGTCACAAACAAACAGATTCTACACAGAAAGGTACTATGGTTTCTTCAAGGGATATTGTTTTTCATGCAGCAAGTATGGTCATAAAGCAGCTGATTGAAATAGAAGGAAGAATAGAACAACACATTATGATCCTTATGCTTACTTTTCTGGTCACATAAGATGCTATACTTGTAACAAGTATGGACATGTAGAAAAATAATGCAGGATGAATAGATCTGAGAAATTGGAGAACTTCCAGCACACAATAAGAAAGGTCAGGCAAAGTTGGAAAAAGAAGGAGGACCGGTCAGAAACGTAGGAAATATTGACCCTACCGCAGTCATATGCTTCTAAAGCTTACTTCTCTTAATGACTGCAGGAGTGATGTGAGATACATTATAGGGATTAGTAATGTATCGTCACAGGGGGAGCGATGTATGGTGATTCCCATGATGGTTTTGGTTATCCTAGTTATGTTTATTTCTGACAGATCATCTGATCTGAAGAAGACATGTACAAGTGGTACAAACTCAGGGGGAGATGAAGGAATGTGAATTTTTCAATGTTTCACTTTCCATACGCGGGTTCTGTGAACTAAATCCGCGTATACACGTGAATTACAGTGGAGACAGTCGCGTATGAATTTATGACAAGAAAAATAGTATGACAAGCTAAATATCAGGAGCACAAGTTCAGGGGGAGCATCAGTCTGACTACTAATGATTGTATTATTGGCACTGTATCTGCTTATTTCTCAGTTCTAAATGATGATGACATGATACATGGTTTCTTATGATGAGATTATGGATGAGCCCTGTTTTATTTTTGCTGAAGAGTATTCTTTGTTTTCACACATGGATGAGATGGAAGTCTTACGATTCAGAGATAAGGATAGATCATGCAAATATTGTTGCTGATAACTTGTTGTTGAAAGAGTTTCAGGTTGCACAAGCTGAGGAGCCTTGATCATATGGAAAGGATGCTTGGATGGACATTTTTAGGGGGAGCATTAGCCTTGCTAAGCGTAATGCATTGTTGGCATTATGATGATTCTGAAATAAGATCTCTCTCTCTTGAGGTATTTCTGGTACTGGTCATAAAAAGTCATATTTGTAATTTTATGAAAAGGTCATGTTGAGACCTATGATGTAAAATTGTAATATTTAGTCATGTAAGGACTTGATCAAATATGTAAACCCACTTGGTTGGGTACTTGAGTCAAAATGTGTAAACCCTCTTGGTTTGGTAGTTGAGTCAAATTGTGTAAACCCACTTGGTTGGGTATTTGAGTCTCATATGTAAATCCACTTGGTTGGATATTTGATGTAAGTATGAGTCCTTGGTGATAGGAAGGTCATAGAGTCATGTACTTCATTGAAAAATATATTTGAAGATTCAACATGAACTCAGGGAGAGCATGGTAACTTCAGTGCACATCAGATCTACATCGCTCTTCTATCTACATGAGGAGAAAACAACCTTGTGTTGGTTTTGATCCGCCCTTTGCCCTTGATGTCAAAGGGGGAGAGTGACATGGTGTTTGAATAGAGGAGAATATCATTATGCTTAATGTATCTATCTATTGTGGTGATCAAACACCATCGTGGTTGCCATCAAGTCCAAAGGGGGAGCTTTTTGGCAATATGATGCAAAGTGTTGTCCTTGATGGCAACCCACTTGATGAAGATGATGGAAACCTACTTAATGGGCCAGAAAAATGATGAAAAGTGTGTGACACAAAGCATACGCGGGTTTGTTTAGGAGAAGTAGCGTATGCACGCGGAAAAGTACGTGCCAAGTCGCGTATGCTCAATTGCGCTCTAAAAGAATAAAACCAGGGGTTACTACCATGGTATTGACCCATTGTATTGAGCGCTGGATTGTCTATGTGATCCCATCCAGGAATACCATCGGAAGTTGTGTGGTTTTGGCTCATGGTATTGTCAAAGGTTAGATCTATTTAAGGAGAATAAATTCATTGTGCAATGGGGGGCAAGATGTCTGGGTTTGAATGAATACTTCTCTTTGAAGTATATCTGAATGGAATGGGTAACAGTTGAATGATAGATCTGAATTCATAATGCACCTATGAAGAGAATGATGAAGAAGGGTATCTAGATCTGAAATGTATTTGTATTTTCTAGATCTGTTTATGGAATGTTTAGATCTGAGATGAGGCGAACATGCTTCTCAAGTGAAGAGTAAAATCTGAGCTATGCATCTGTTCTAAAGAATTGTGCTGCCCTAAAATGTCTGAAGATCTATACACTAGTTTGTAACAGAGGAAGCATGTATATACACAAGTTGTATTAAGCGAAAGCGCATATGGGTTGTGAAATTAGTTCTGTAATATGTGCAGATGTATACACGGGTTTATATGCATGAAAGTGCGTATATACGTCAAATCAGTGAAAGGAAAGCGCGTATGAAAACTAGGGTTTTCTGAAGTATATGGTATGAAATGTTTGATCTATTCTGTTGTTTTAATACTATCTGAAAATGATGTATTCATATAGATCTGGGTTGTTTGAATGATGATTATGCTGCTGGTTATATTGATGAAAGATCAAGTTGTTGATTGATTGCTTGATGATTCAATGAATGAAGTGATGGAGTTATAAGTTTCAATTTTATATATGATTGAGCTTAAATGTGTGGAGTGGGTCCAGTCTAAAAATATGATGAAAAGTGACCTGCAAGTTGTGTTCTAAAAGAAGCTATTAGATCCAATGTGAAAATTGATGAAACGTGGTCCATGGTAGAGCTGAGGGCCATAGCCTTCAGTCAGATGGTAGTAGCTCCCTTCCAAGTGAGGCTGGTAAATGAGAGCAGGGGATTGTAGCTCCCTTCCAGGCAAGGCTGGTAAACGAGAGCAGGGGGTTGTAGCTCCCTTCCAGGAGAGGCTGGTAAACGAGAGCAGGGGGTTATAGCTCCCTTCCAGGAGAGGCTGGTAAACGAGAGAAGGTTGTAGCCTTCTACAGGTGGGTGCCTGCATGTTGGTATGAGTCTGCACCAGTACATGGTTGTAACATGTTTTCTTTATATAATAAATATTGAAGACTGAGACGACGACAGCGGTGGTTTTCTCCCGACTTGGGTTTCCACCTTAAATCCTGGTGTTCATGTGTGATGCTTATGTGTGATGGTTTATTCTGTTATTACTGCACATGCTTACTGTTAACTTAATATCAGATGAATTAATGTTGCAAAGAACTAAGTTAAGAATTATCTGTATAATTAGATCTCTGTTCATACGCAAGTTTTATGAAGGATATCCACATGTATATGCTATTTGGCTTCAGCAAAGTAGCATATGGGTTTTAGTGAATGGAAAGTAAAAAATTTTAAGTCCTAAATACTGATTCACCTCCCCCTCTCATTATTTTTCCCAATAGTGCGACCGGTATCGATATCATTTCCTTTGAGAGGGAGTCTAGTAAACCCTTCGTATTGAAGGAAGTGATGCATGTTCCAGGATTGAAGAAGAATATTATCTCTGTGGCGATGTTAGAAGACAAGGGATATGATGTTGTCTTTAGCGATGGAAAGGCTTTCCTACGCAGTAAGGCAACTGGTGAGACCCGGAGGATAGGGGTTCGAGTTGAGAACCTTTATCAATTGCAGGCAGATGGCTACGCAGCAATGGAATGCAAGGCAGAAGGAGTCGTGAGCCGGGATGATGGTGAGTTGTGGCACTGGAGATTGGGCCACCTTCACCATAGAGCTTTAAAGATACTGCAGCAGATTCTACTGGGCTTCCTAAAGGCACTCTTGCGTAGTTAGATCAGTGCAAGGGGTGTAACTTGGGAAAATTTGTGAAATCCACCTTTCACAAGAAGGATAGTCGCGCCATGACGATCCTTGAGAGAATTCACACAGAGATGTGTGGACCTTTCTCAGTAGCTTCGATAGAAAAGCACATGTACTATGTGATATTTGTTGATGATTTTTCTCGGAAGTGCTGGATCTTCTTCATGCAGAAGAAGAGCGAGACATACTCAAAGTTCTGTGAGTTCAAGGCGTTGGTGGAGAAAGAATCGGGGAAGCAGGTGAAGGCTCTTAGGAGCGACAATGGTGGTGAATTCATCTCTGGTGAATTCAAGGAATTTTGCAACGCAGAAGGAATTTGAAGAGAGCTCATAGCACCTCATAACCCACAGTAGAACGGGGTTGCTGAGCAAAAGAACAGAATGATCGTGGGCGCTGCACGGGCGATGTTGCATGATTAGGGCCTACCCATTCACTTGTGGGCGGAGGCATGCAATACTGCAGTATATGTGTAGAACCGTTGTCCTCACAGGATACTTGGCATGAGTACACCCGAGGAGTCGTTTTCTGGTAAGAGGCCTGATATTTCCCATTTGAGGATTTTTGGTTCACCTGTTTACATTCATGTGACGAAGGATGCCAGGAATAATATGGAGCCGACGGTAGAGGTTGGGATATTTGTGGGGTACACTGATATGCCCCACAACTATTGTGTGTATTTGCTAGACAATCGCAAGACTATTGTGCGACGGGATATCAAATTTCAGGAGGAGAAAGCCATGAAGTGTTCGCTTGAGAGGGAGCCACACTTGCATGCAGATGAGGAGCTATTAGTTCCTAAGGATGAGCTTCAGGATGTGGATCAGCCACAAGAGGAAGTTCATGGAGTGGAAGAGATCACTCATGCAGTGCCAATCATTAGAGGGTGGAAGCGCACTATAGAAGTTGAGCGACTGGCTCAAGATGCAGAGAATGTTGTAGGACCACCTACAGCACAACACAGACAGAGACAGTCACCTGACGGGTATACTAGATACATGGCTCTCATGAGAAAGTGTATCATGACAGAGCCATCCTCTTTCGAGGAAGCTATGGAGGACCCCACATGGGTAGATGCCATGGTGGAAGAGTATGATTCGAATGTCAGAAACAGTGCATGGGAGATTGTCCCGAGGCCGGAAGGGAAATCAGTGGTGGGTTCGAGATGGATATACAAAGTGAAGCAGGCAGCTGACAGGAGTGTGGAGAAGTACAAGGCAAGATTTGTTGCCTGAGGCTTTTCACAAATAGAGGGGATCAATTATGAGGAGACCTTTGCACCTGTCGCAAGGTATTCTTCCATACGGACGATTCTTTCTCTCTCAGTGCAGATGGGGTGGCACATTCATCAGATGGATGTGAAGACTGCATTCCTCAAAGAAGTCATTGAGGAGGAGGTGTACATACAGCAACCAGAAGGTTTCGAGATCTTCAGTAGCGAGTCACATGTGTGCAGGCTCAAGAGAGCATTGTATGGGTTGAAATAAGCACCGCGTGCTTGGTACACATGGATAGACAGTTATTTCACCGGACTTGGATTCTCCAAGAGTGAGGCAGATCCTAACCTATACCAGATTGTGGTGGAGGGTAAGTTGTTGATCACTGTACTTTATGTAGATGATTTGATTTTGACAGGTGATGAGCTGTTGATACTCTCATGCAAGGAGGATCTTGCAAAAGAGTTTGAGATGAAGGACTTGGGCCTCCTTCATTATTTCCTAGGATTGGAAATTTGGCAATGCAATGATGGACTGTTTGTTTCTCGAGGTAAGTATGCTCGGGAGATATTGGAGAAGTTCAACATGCATGGCTACAAGCCTGTTGATACTCCTCTTCCTGGTGGTTGGAGGAAGGTGGATGCTACTTCAGCGGAGGTAGTGGACGCCACTGTTTATCGACAGTTGGTGGGGTCTCTTATGTATCTGGTCAATACACGACCCGATATATGCTATGCAGTTAACCAGCTTTCACAAGCTATGGTTAAGCCTACCAAGCTCTTCTGGAAGGACGACAAGCATGTATTTCATTATCTCAGAGGTACATCGGGATATGGATCATGGTACAGACAAGAGGATGAGTTGAGGCGCCAGTGCTTCAAGCATCAGTATCATCATATCAGAGATTGTGTGCAGCAGAGGATCATGTTACTTTCATACATTCCTACGGAGGATGAGGATGTTGATATCTTGACGAAGGCGCTCACCAGGAGAAAATTTGAATACCATAGGGGCAGGATAGGGGTTGCAGATAATCTGTATCTTGTTGAGAGGGAGTGTTGAGAATGAAAAAAGATGACAGAGCTTAGTGGAAAGAAGTCGCCTTCACTAAGTGGGCCCACAGGGTATTTTTGGCGCAAAGTCTATTTTTAGACTATGTGTATTTTTAGACATGTCGATCATGATTCTATGAGTTGCAGGATGCTATTTGTGGAGGGATGGTCAAGTTGGAAAAATAGATGGACTTCTATTTTTAGACATACTGGTCGGAATCTATTTTTAGATTTCCAGTCTAAAAATAGATATGTCGAATATTATTAGCTCTTAATAATATTTGGACTCTAAACATTATCTTATCCTCTTGGAGCACTTCATTTTGATGCCTGGATGTGGCACATGCAGCTAACAGAAGGAATTACGCTATTCCTAGGGTCTAAGTGGAGCTATTGCATGATGACTTCAGTTAGAATTCATGTGAGTGAGTTTGGTGGAGTTGATTGAGGAGTTGATGGAGTTGTGTTTAGTTTGACTTAGTTGAACTAGTTGTATTTAGTCTAACTGATTAATACACTAGTGATGAGTGGTGTGAATTAATTATTAATTAATTCACTAATTATTAACTCATAAATCAACTAATGAACACATCAGTTAACTTCAGTGCATGGACAGTTTCAGTGGAGATCAGTGATGGAGGTAGGTGAAAGAGCAGGTTTACTATCAATTGTGACTATACTGGTGCATGAGATTTGCACACACATTTATGGAGAAGCCATTGAGGATTGCGCCGTACATACTGGTGGGATTCGAACTTGGATCTCATGATTATCCATATTGGATTGCGCAGTAGAGGTTGGCTAACAGGTGGAGGAGATTTGAGCATGTGACTTGCTTGATCTGAGCTTGTGTAGTGTGTAGCATGTGAGATAGTGTTGAGAGCTTGTGAGGAGCTTTTGTGCTATGTATTGTTACATGTTCTCTATCATTATAATATACATATAGTTGGGGGTTTTCAGCTTTAATATTTCCCATTACATACTGTGTTTATATGTGTGATTGATTATGTGGTTTTAATGCGCGCATGCGATTGTTTATAATTCCGCAAATTGATGATCAATAGTAGAACAGGTTATGTATTATGCATGAAGCTCAAATAGTGTGTGATCAGGATAATCTCGGTGAATAAGTTATCTATTATTCAAATTTCTACACTCTGAAATCTTAATTAAACCGATCTGCAAAACATCGATCAGGGATACAGTAGAAATAACTCCTTCCCTTAGAAATCGATGCAAGATAACCAATCTGGGAACTTGGAAGCAATAACCAGTGTCCTCTACAGTTGGTGATCTTAAATCAATCGAAATGAAAACAAACTCAATCTTCGTGCTGATGAAAATAACTAAAAGGAACAAAATCTAGAAAGGAACAACAGCTTGTAATTCCTATGCATAACAATCGTAACTCATCTATTTGCTAATCTGCAACTATGAATCAGAGATGAACAATAAACAGAAATGGAACAACAACATGAATTGAACAGCAACTATAATTCTAACGCAATCAAACAACTAATCTCCACACTCCAATCCTATCAACAGCCAGGGCTACAACAGTTAAATAAATCATAAGCTAATAGAGCAACAACTAGAGTCAGATATAGAACATCAAAGCTCTTATAACAATGACAAGATAACTAAACAATGGATGTGCTTCTTGCAAAGGGTAAAATAGCAATGAAATTCGTTAATGAATTTTTATTCAATCTCACAGCGGTCAATCAATTCTGTTATTGAAAGAAATGTTACACACAACAGTAAGTAAAGATTAAGAATACAAACAGCGAAGTAATTCCACTAGAGTCATACTGCTGGGCTACTTCAGAATTTAAGAGATCAAATGGAACGCATGTTTAATATTAATTGAACATAAATTATTACAGAGGTTGTTCTCTCAAAGCCGAGGGTCAATAAAACATTACAAAGGAAACATTTGAATATGAGGATTTTCGACCAATCTGACTGACTAAATGACTGACTACCACTACTCATCACTAAAGGACATTTTTTTATATATTAAATCTTGATGGACAAGACAAGGAATAATATGAGTTTGAACAGTGATCCCTCCGGATCAAAGGATCCTCAGGGATTCTCTCCCCTTCATTCAGTTATCATATTGTTTACTCTGACCGAGGCCGAGTTGTCCCCTGCCTTTTCTTGGCAATTCATTCGGATCTCCTTGCCTTTGGCTAGATGTGGTTCAACGCTGATGGAGCAGCAGTTGCATTGATCTCAGCCTCGCCTTTGGTACAGCTGTTCACTTTGTCTAATTCATGTTTTATCAACAAAATGCAACCTTTAGTCATATTTTTATAATAAACATAAACCTTTCCAATTCTATCATAATTCTTATAATAAATTACCTTCCCAAGGTAAAAAGGAGTATTTTAATAGTAAAAGAATGAGAAGATACATAGTAATTTCATACCTTTTTCACTACCCAACAATATCTACAATAGTATAAGATTGAAGATTAAAAACTCACTTTTGAGGAGAGGATTGCAAAGGAGGTTGAAGATGACATAAAAATATGGCTTGATAAGGTCAACATCCACCTTGAGAAACTTCTCCACAAGGAAAAAAAAAGACAAGAAAATGCTCAGAAACATCTCTAACAGGTATATCACAAGAAACAAGGTTTGAAGCATTAAACTCAAGCAATTGCAAGAGAAACATAAGAAAACCCTAACCAAGAAAAAGGGAGACAAGCTTGAAATTATTGCTGAGGAATCTCTCATTTCCTAACATACTTCATCATGACTCCAAAAAACAATTTTGAATGTTTTTTTAGCAATTTTTGAATTTTTGGGTTTTTGCAAACTTTTGAGAATTTTTAGCATAGCTTGACTACTAGGAGTGCAGCACCCTAGGCATTGCGCTTCTTCTAAATGCCTCGAAATGAAAAACCAAGACCGCCAGTGGATTCAGAAGGAAATAAATAGTCAAATTAGAGACTTCTCTAAGTAAATTTTGGCAATATGGTAGGGAAAAAGGTAGAAACAGACCCTAAAAATCATGTTTCTGCCATGTGTTTTAGCTAGGCATTGCGCTCCTGAACAGTGTTGGGATATTGAATTTTTTGAGGGTCAAAACTTACAATTTTAGGAAACCATGGATATTTTTTGAAACTAGATTGGACAGGATTTTCAAATGAGATATCCTGCGCTCAATTTTGACATCACAAACCCCTTCAAAATTTGAGCTAAATATGGCACTGCGCTCCACACCATTCTATGTTTTTTTCTGATTTTTTCCAATTTTATCAGTTTCACCATGGAAAATCATGTTTTTACCAATGTAAATGATTGATGTAAATTTAATTATGATGTTTTTTAGTTACCTAGGGGTCAATACATTAGGTCAATTTCTTTTGGAGGATTGATGAATCAGTTTCACTAAATTTAGGGATGAGTCAGTTTGACCTCCCTACACTCTAGGTTTCCAGTTCAGACTTTCATGGATCAGATCCAAAACTCAAGGACTTGACCTCTGAGGTCGGGAGAAGTTGTTTCATGCCTATATATTCACTTATTGACTCATTTCCCAGGTTGGATGCTATTGTATTGATCAAGTACACTAGTGTATTCATATTTTTGCAGAAATATATTGGATGAGTTGCAACTATTCTTTTGGGATTCATGTGTTACTGTACTTTGGAATAATTTCTTCTTTTGTTGCATATGTATGAGTTTTTTCTACTTTCCATGTTAATTCTAGTTCTATGATATGTTTGATTCTCAAGTTTGATAAGAAGAATATGTATTTTATGCTTTGCTTTGGGAGAATCACCATAATTTGTTTCATTTCTTGAGTTTAAAAATAATTCATGTATTGTGATGCTCTTTTTAGCACCTCACAAGTCTGATCCGTCTCACCCAAAAACCCTAAATTGTTAGAGTGCTTACCTACCTTTCCCCATTATATGCCTCAATACTGATCTTATTTTCCCTGACCTAGTTACCTCGTTGACCGAATTCACTCATCCAACACCCAAATCTACCAATCAAAACCCCTATTATACTATACCTAGCCTAAATCCTAATTCATCTAACCCTCTTGGTTTTGATCCCTTGGAGAGATCTCTCCTGCCTATTAGGTCTAGCTACTTGGCGAGAGCTTGGTCTGTAGTTACCTTTGTTGGTCTCTTCTCATCCTCTGAGATCCAGTGGAGTGATAACACTATGCGAACCCCCAATATACTTTAAAAAAGATTCTTGAGAATAAAAATTGACACCCAAAATAAGAGCTCTTATCCTAAATTCATGAGTATAATATTGCACACTTTTCCCTTTCAATTGTCTAAAATGTTTCCAGTCCATAATGGCTTTTTCATGTAGGCCAGAGGAAAGAATTTCCTTTTGATATTAGCAATAAAATTTTACCAAGACATTGAGATCTTACCGTGGTTTTTAATATATTCTTGAGTCCTTTCTTCCCACCATAGAAGTGTTAATCCCTCCATTCTCAAGGAAGCCAATTAAATATGTATGTCTACTTCTTGAAGGTTTTCAATTATGCAATAAACCTCCAATTGAAGAATCCAATTACCAACTTCTCTGCATTCACTTCGTAATTATACATCGGTAGCTCAAACTTAACATCAAGTTTAAGAAAGGATAATTTACTAGTTCCTTTTGAAGTATGTGGATGAACAGATTATAGGGTTGTGGTAGTGGAAGATGATGATGATGAAGGTGAATATAGTGGTGATAATGATGGTGGAGTGGATGGTGGCTTCTCACCATCTCCATGGAATCCTCCTCCTAGAGAACCCTCTCTTCTTAGAGGTCTTGAACTCTCTACTTTCATCCTTACATTCCTTTCCTCAGAGAGAACTTTAATCATCTCATTCATATCAAATAATGCCTTCCTGAATGCTCTCTCATCTTCTTCCATGATAGGTTATCCTTCATGTGATATGCGCACTGAAGACCCAACTTCAACTTCAGGATGTGATGGTGTTGAATACTTTTGAAACCTTTCGCTTCTTCCTCTTGACCCAACTGCAGGGCTATCAACCAGCTTCCTTTCTCCTCTTTTGATTTTTAACCTTGTAAGCATGACACAAAATTGCAAACAATTAGATCCATTCTTGCAAAACAAAACCTAATGAACCAAGTTCTTTGATACCAAAAATGATCTGAATGGAGGATGTTAGTAATTCTCAGCTAATCCCCCTTTCATATTTTATAAATAAATGTATTATGTGTTCTTAAGGGTTCGGGTTTTCTTGAAAACTATTAAGTCTCACGAGTGTTTCTCATGTCAATTTAGTGAGCAATTTAACATAAAAATAAGATCTCAACAAAAGTATCACCATACATAACATTAAAAAAAGTATTTGATGAAGGAGTTCACCTCTCCTGGGCTACATCTCCTTGGTCCAAATTCCATGGCTTCAGCCTCTATATTATGCTCAAATTTTCAAATTGGCATGTTTCTGATGCTCCTTTGCTCCTGTAACCTACTCCAATGAGTCTAGAATGGCTAAAAATGGTCAACTAGATTCTTTTTTAGCCTAAATTAGTCGAAAATTGAAAAAAAATTGGCCTTTTCAAATTTTCCCACTAAATCGAGCCCTAACTAGTTAACTGCCACTGAAACTGGCATTTTCCTCCAAATTCGGAGGTCTGCCAACTAATTTGAAATTAGTGCTAAGTGGGGATTATAACTAGTTAAGCGCAGTTAATGTGCTAATCCCTCACTTAAATAAATCGAAATTAAGTTAATGGATTAACACATATTAAACAATGATTATGGTTAATAATTAGGGTTTAGTTTTAATCCTTTGCATTAAGGTTGGAGCTCCCATTGGTGGTCGTGCCTCGAGGTCTTATGATCTACGGCTGGCCCTTTCGGGTTAGCCCCTATTTTTCCCCACCATGCAAAAATGTTAAATTGAAATATAATTCGGAACATATACATGTTAAGAACTAACACGTAGCAGAGGCGGTAAGTCTTAGCACTAGCAGTGGAGAGTTCATTGGGCTAAACCCTGGTGCCTCTACCAAAATTTTGATCAATGACCATGAGGGCATGTGGCAGCCTCTGGGCTTACCACGTGTCATGATCTCATTGGTACAACCCAACACCAACCATCCAATCCGATGCCGAGACTTGTCCCCCTTTCGTTGGTCCACCTATGGGAAAATTATGAGAATATTCCAAGAATATACCTTTTGTTGACAGGGTTGTACGGATGCCTAGTCAACACCCCCACACAAAATTTACCTGTTTAGCCAAGCAAATAGATCGTGTTTCAAGGAGAATATGGCAACCATTTTTCATGAAATGAAATGCGGTCAATTTAGAACAACGAGAACTGAGCGGTCATTTAGATTCTGACACAATATAAGAAATTTGATTTTTGAGCATAAAACTGAGCACCTGATCAAGCGACCAAACTTGTAGTGAAAGAAATATGTGTTTTTTAGTGCAGTTTCTCATTGTACAACTTGAAACAATGAATTTTGCATGAAATCTAAGTGTGATGGGGCCAAATTTAGGGTTTTGAGTTGTTTAACCCATAGTTCTTGGAAATTTTGGAGAGAGGATGTTCTTGGCTTTGCAAGGGATGAATAAAAAATGTCAATTGATGTTGATTGACCAGATTTCAAGGCCATTTGATTGGATGTGACATAATGACCTGTAACAGATTTCTCCCTAAAGTACAAAGTCAAAAGAAAAGGTTGAGGACTGAGGTGATATACCATATGACAATTCCAGATCAAGAATATATTGGTCAATATCATCGATTTTCTATTACAATACGTAATCATCATTATATCATTTCTAAGGTAGGAATACCCTTACTCCTCATATAAGACAATTTACATGTGCATGTGTATTAATCAAAATCACGACCACTAATGACATATTTTGGACCCATGCTTGGATAACCTTCTAAATGATCATATCCATCATACTTTGTAATCTTGTGTGAATCTTGAAATCATAGCTCGGTTGAATGAAACTAGATCTAGGGTCTTCTACCTCGTCATTGGATAGAATGAGTCTAACCATGTGAATAAATGTGTTGGAGTCGAACATGGTAGAAACCATCTGATTACCGTCCAATGATGTAATTCGCTAACAAATACGAGAGGAACCACCAATAATGATAATGGCTCTCAAGGTACTACAATACAATCTATGCAGTGTGAATAAATGATCTGAAGTCGAACAACACACAGAATCTTCTTATCGGTTAGCACAGTTCTTTGCTAAGTCATGGTTCCATTTCATAGTTTTATTTTTACGATTAAACTTCAAACATAAAAATAAAAAAATGGTCGCTACCAGAAATTCTGGAAGCGCTAGTTTTAGTCTTTTCAGGCAGTCTGTTATTTTCTTATTTCTATATTTTTCTTTTTACTATGATGTTGTCGGAATATCCGAAATCATACTCTATTGTAAAAAAATAAACAAAAAACTGTATCCTCTTTTACCATGCCACGTGTTGTAGTGTAAATATTCCTCAAATACTTTTTAAATATTTTCATATCTCGTGATAGGTGTCATATTGGAGCCAGTCTAGTTCAAGTCAAGTCGTGATATATGTTATGCCTATGTGTCAACCGCAGTAATGCACTTAACCATTAATCGTGTCTTCCTATCAACCCCAATTCAGTTAGACGTATGTCAAAGTAAGTGTTTTTATGAATGGAGGAGATTGTGGTCATTACCATCAATTCCATAACTATTTTGTTGGTTTCACAGCAGTTCTGTTGAAAATTTTGGCCAATTAACAAAAAAGACAGTGGAGGTGACTGCTAGTCACAGATCCACTTGTCTCAAGAAATCTAGAGCCCTCCATATGGAAATACGTAGCCAACTAAAGGTGATGATGGATTATCACATGCTGCACAACACGGTGAGGAATATTTTTAATTATGAAGGTTGATTTGCATGGGGTGATGAACCATAGTTTGTTTTTAAAACCACCGAAAAATCAAGAGCAATGTCATTCGAAGTTTTAGCTGTTGGAGATCGAATTGTTGAGAGTCATATTTTGAGGAGGAGCCTAGATTTCAAACAGGATTCCAAAGCTGAATACAAGCAACACTTGTAAGGTAAAAATCCTCCAACTCTGCCACATATCAGTTGTAATATACAAAGTCATTTATTTTCTAAATATGACTAAAACAGGTGGAAAAATAAATTGAATTGAGCCACAAGGTGCAGACCAAGTGGATGAAAATTCAAGGGTAAGAAGATTTTTTATCCAGTTAGGGTGGTATTCTCTATGCACCAGGTTAGGGAGATCTCACTAAGGAGTAGCTCAAGATTTTACTAACTATTTTAATGGAAAATAAGCCATATTTTATGGCCTTACCTTACAGGTTCCTAAAGAATCCATTGTTGAGGCCTTTAAACTTCCAGAGGAAGGAGAAAGGTGGTTTAAAGGGAAGGTTATCACAAGAGGAGATCTCAATAGCTTCCTCAGAGATGCACACATAGCTCCAAATTGGGCAAAGGGAACTCCAAGCAGCTATCTCAAGAATGACTGGGCATAATATGTTAAGCTTATTAAGATATACCTCACTTGTGAAAGGAGGTATATAGTTGTGTTCCTTTATCACATGACGTTTATTTTTCATGTTGCAGGTATGAAGACATTAAATTTGCCATATTTCTTATTGAAAAGCCTCACAAATATGTTAGCAAGGGTTCAAACTCGCATTGTTCTTTCAGAGTATAGCTTGTATCATCAAGCTTTAATCAAAGTTCTAGTTGAAGAAAATTTTGGGAAGAGAAATCAAACTTGGGACCACTTTTTATTTTACAGGGCGGGCCAACATGCACATACACCTCCAGTTTCACAACCATGCCCTCGGCTTGCAAAAAGAAGAACAAAGAGAAAGGCCTAAAAATAAAATATCTATAAGAAGGCCAAGGGAAAGAAAGAAAAAATTTCTACAGTTAAAGTTGAGAGAAAGTTGGAAAAGGAAGAGATCTCTTCATCAAGTAAACCCAAATATATGAAAATAGTGCCTCATGTTCCTCCTTTTCCTAATGTCTACACTAGAGCCCGAAGAGGAAGGTATGCAACTGCAGATAAATCAAAAGCACAGGTGCTATCGGAAATTTTGGAAGCACATATTTAGAAGAAGCTGCAGAAAGAGTATCAGCCTACACAATCAGATAAAGAACTCCTTAAGGATGTTGGATATGAGATCAGAAGTAAGAAGAAGAGAGAGGAAGCCAAACCTGTTCCTAGTACCAGAAAGAGGCATACCAGAGACAAAAACAATTTTAGGCTTAAGTCCAAGACTCTACATAATCCAAGCCTAATGATAGAGGCTATTGATATTGAAGGTAAATCTAAAGGTTCAAAAATAGAGAAATCCCTAAAGAAAAACAAGAACAAAAACCCTTTAGAGCAGCGCTCAGAGCCCTCAAAGAGAATAAAGACACAAAAGGGTCCTAAGGAGGATAAATCAAATGTCAAGGAAGTAGCCACAAGATAAACTAGATCCAGATCAGCTACTGATAGAAAAATAGACTTATATAAGCTTGTTGAAGCTACAACACACATAGTGGGAAGGTAAAAAGGTTTTTTGATACAAGTACCTTTTTTCTTATCAGTTATAATTTTGAAAAAAAAACTTAGGTTTCAAGGAATATAAGTCTACACAGGACTTTCAACATTTTCTGTGTATTTTTTAAAAAGAAACAGGGCGCTACCGGAAATTTCAGTAGCATTCCAGATTTTGTGTAGTTACAGGTTTTTACTGGAATTTCCGGTAGCACCTATTTTAACTGAATTTTGACACCTGTCAACAAATTTTTCCAAGCCAGTTAAGTATGGATAATAACCCATAACCAAATGGATAATACAAGTGATGGTTAAAGGTGGTTATGAGGTTGTTGGAGGTCTTATTAAATGGAGCTACATGGTTATTAAAGATCCAAGACATAAGGATATAAGTCGGCAGAAAAAGGGGTAGCATGACTGCACACTCAACATTTCAACCCATATTTCTTCTCTTCTTTCTTCTCCATCTGTCCTTTCTGTTAGATTTCGATGAGATATGGTTGTAATGTCTTTTGACACCTATGTAATGTTAGGATTAATGTTTCCTTCTTTTTAAAAGAGATGGAGTTGGTACCTCTCTTTCTATATATACGAATTGTAAATACCATTTCCAGGTTGGATGTTGGTCTACTTGAAGACTAAATATAATAAAAATCCTTTTTGCTTCATGCTAGAGGATTTTGTGACTCAAGGAACATATAATGTGTGGTATGTCTCTTTTCTTTGTTAATTTCTTCTAAATTTGAATTGCAGTAAATAGTAAAGTGTGAGTGAGAAATTGTTAAAGGATTTAATAGTAACTTATCTGCTTTTAGTTTTCTGCAAATTATATCTTTGTTATAAAACATGTCAGTGAAGATTTCATAAAGGATTCTTGGAATACTTTATACATGTAATATATTTTATGAATGTTGTTTGCTTTGCATAAACATAGTTTGTGTAAATATCCATCATCATAGTTGTGTGACTGATTTAGGATAGGAATATTTCCTAGAATAGGTACCAGCTATCCATCTTCCCCATTTGTACACTCTGCTCCCTATACTACCAATTTAACTATACAATTTATACTTTACACAGCTTTCCAAATGCATGAAATTTATAAAGAACATAAAAAATCATTTCAAAATATTTGAGAAATCCATCCCACCACTCAAACAACCCCTTTAAAATTTGAAATGAACTAAGATGTGTAAGGATTACTTCTTATGCAGTGAAGGAGCGACTCCTTGCACTAACACTGTCGAAGGCAAATGATGAGAACCTATTTTCGAAAGAGAGTAAATTTTCTATTCAGGTATGCAAGATTCAAGGAAATAAAGGGATTATCTATGTCAACTTCCTTGATAGTGTGTTGGTATCGACACGAAGCGACCTATGACAAGAGGGCCTTAATGTATCCCCCATCAATGGCATGAAACTAGTATCAATATTTAAGAGAGAATGTGATCATGAAAATTTGGTTCAAGAGTGACAGACATGAAGTAAGGGTTAAATTTATTGTATTAGATGTCAACTAAGGGTGGAATTTCTTTTGAACATATTAGCGGCACTGATATGGAGTTGGCATATTTGACTTAAAGACTCATCATGAAGGCTTTCATTAAGTTGTGATCAATAGAGAGGCAAGTATATTCCCAAACCCAAAGTAGTCATGGAGATTAAGTGAAAGAGTGTCATGTTCAAGAGTGACTCACTGCTATTAATAGGTTTGATGCCTTATTTTCCCAATTTCTCAACCAACCTATTTATTTTTTACAATATTTAGGAAGATAACATATGCTTGATCTAAAATTTCATCCTTTGGTTGAATTATTTTGAGCATTTTTAATGAACCCTAATAAGGATTGGTTTGGTCTCATCATGCTTAACAAGGATCTCATGTAGAGGGGCTCCCATTTTATTATCTGGATAAAAAAAAGGTGAAGAGATAGTGAGAGACTACATAGCTATTCATTCTCAGCCTCACTCTCAAGAAACTAATGATGGGAAAATCGAGATAAAGGATGTTATTAAACTCCCCCTCAAGACAATAATTTTTACCATTACTCAGTTGGTTGATAATGTTTCTATGCATTTATCTACCAAGTCCCAAATGTAGTATACTTGAGAATTCTTGGCACCTATGGTATCCAAATGGTGTGAATGGGTCTTGCTAAATTTGAAGGAACAAATTAATAGAGAAAAGACCGGACAATTAAATAAATTTGGGTATGGCTCTATCATAGTGGCATTTGTCTTACAGAGGCTACCATTGATATGACCTCATAAGATATCCCATGAGATACCCAGACCTAGAGAGCCTCACATGATGGAATGGGTAGACTTGATGGCTCAACACGGAGGAGGGACTATGATGACATTCACTCCTACTTTCTTTAGATGGTTATGGCAGTAGTTTATTATGATCGAGGACTACTCGTATGCCAGGATTATTTTCATGGGTACCTAGAGCTTGTGTTACCTACAGGAAATAAATGAAGTGATGCAGGTAAAAGCATTGTCATTTAGGATATTTTTTGGTTTTTTAAGTTTTACAAATTTCTATTTTTTATTAGTGTTAGAGACTAACTATTGGTTTTAGATGCATATATTGGACTGGTGAGACTAGTGGGAATTCCCACACTCCATCAATGAACACAACCACAATTGGGATAGGCTATAGTTAATGAGGTAGAGATGGACAAGTTAGGAAATCCAAACTTGGCAGAGACATTACCCGAGTTTGAGAACCATGTGGAGGTTTGACCCACCCTATACTGGATACCGAGTTTGATGAATTCCTAATTCGTTTACAGAGATACACTATAGGGGTGTTAGCTCGGATCATCTGACTACTACGTAAGGTTTCCCATGAAATTGTGTGTTATCATAAGGATTGGTCAACTACATATTTAGAGCCGAATTTTTTCATTTGCATGTATTTGGATATTGTAGGCCATGATCCATATGTGTCTCAGATAATTTATGTAAAACTCAAATACTACTTACAGATCTAATCTATGGACATTTTCTACTTTATTTTTCTATCTTATACAATATGTGATGATGATTTTATATTTACAAATTTTTCAAATGTTTGTCTAAAAAATTATTATCCAATGAATTTACTATTGTATTTAGACTTGTAGGGACATGTTGATATGAAATTTAGTCAAAATGTCTCTCTAAAAAGTGAACTGTCAAAAACATACACAACATAGTTTGACTTTTTAATGAATAAACATTATTTAGATGTGGCACCATCAGTTGTGAATCAATTCCGACAACCAAATGAAAATTACCACACGAAATGGCACCAGAAAATAGTTCTATCACTACACTATACTCAATGATATTATTATTTCATAGACCGATGAAAATTCCTTGCAAACTGACTAACTCATCATTAGGAGCATTGATTTCCCAAGATTCAGAGGAAATGTTGCAGGTTTTATGGATAGCACCATTAGCATAACCAACATATGGATGATGGAATGCTCACATGTGCAAATCAAATGTAATCCAAGATAAGCAGAGGTGGTAGAAAACTCTCAATAAAACACACTTTGAATCAAGCAAGCATACCTATACAGTATGTGCAAAGTGACTATGTAGAAAAATTAAAAGCATAGTATCTTTTGAGGTACAACCCATTGCAATGTTGCACCAAGGGAATTTCTTCAAAGTATACAACCTTGTAGGGCCCTTTCGCAAGAACGTGTTTAACTATATATGGACCTACCCACATTTGTTCGAGTTTCCCACGTCCACGTCGACAGAGGTAGCAGGAAGAAGTTTAACGACAAGTTTCAATGATGGAATTTCACCTTCAAATGGAAGAACGGATTCCGAACCATACACTAGTTGAAAAGGTGTGAATCTATTCACAATTTTGAAAAAGGTGTAGTATGCCCACAAAGCTTAAAAAATAATAGTAGGCTAATTCATTTTATGAATCCATAACATTCATTGAATGAATGTTTTTTTGGCATGTGGGTAGTAGGAAGTTGATCTATCATGCAATAAGCCTAACTTGGTAGTTAGTTTAGACATCATGTAATTGTAAAAAAATTTACCATGGTCTGTGACTATAGCTTGCGGCACACCAAATCTCGCGATAATATAATTAAAGAGGAAAAATGTAGTATTTTTTCCATTTTTGTCATATGTACACGTTGCTTTGGCCCATTTAGTAAAATAATCTACTGTAATGGTTATGCAACCATGCCCTCGACCGATTCAGGGTTACAGTTCATGATGCTAATACCCCATTTGAAAAAGGGCCAACAACGACAACTGGGTGCAAAGGAACAGGTGGAGCATGAGATTTCTAGTTATGGATCTAGCATGCATGACACTTTTGGAGTGCTAGAATGAAATATTTGAACATAGTCGACCAAAATTATCTACCACATAAAACAATTTGGGAGGTACCATAATCAGACACACGTTCACTGCATGCTCCAACATTCAAATCATTCAAATCTTTCTCGACCTCCTCATCAGTGAGGCATCGTTGGAATATCATTTTGACACCACACTTGTGTTAGTGTATTTGGTGCATGGGCAGATGAAGTCAACTTTTCTTAGTAGGGAGGTTTCTTACCTACATGCAAGTCACAGGTCAAAGTGGTTTGTAAAATGTTAGTGGAACAAGTTCAACATGTAATAAGCTAAGTTAAATGGAAAAATATCATGCTACATAAACAATGAAACATAAACAAAAAAACCTGCACAGGAAACACACTCAATAGAGAAAACACACTAATAACTCAAAAATGGAGAGATTTTTCCATTTATTAGGTGCTGGTAGTAGTAGAATATAGAATGATAAATCTCTTGTACTGGATCCTTCAAGCTACGAAGCTCCAATATCCAAGAAAATGGGGTTTCTTCCCCTCAATTTTACATCAAGCCTCTCTTCCCTCTCAAAGGATTATAGATTTACAGACACATGGTTAGCTCTTCTCTCTTGGATTAAGGCATTGGGTGGCTAAGAACTTAATCCTTCCAATCCTCTTACTACTGGAAAACACAAGCTGGTTTTCTGATGAGAAATTTGGCCATCATAACAATGGGTCTCCCATTTCTCTTCCCATGGCTGGCTTTTATATACCAATTACAAATTTCCCCTCCCTCTCTTGGTCCAAGATGGATGGTGACACAAGAGTGGGCATAGGATTCCTTTATGTGCTGCACTAAAGCCTCAAGGTGTCTCAAAGGCGATTGTACTTGGTTAGGTTTAGTGAGAATATTTTTCTCCAAGTTTTTGAAGTGGTCCTGGACGGTGACATTCTGCATCCCTAGGACCGCGCGACTATTGGAAGGATATTCGTGCATTGAATGGCTATCGAAGTAAAAGCCACAATGCACGCTTAGAGTCAATGCTTCCTTTGTGTGGTCTAAAAATTTCCCACTTGACCTTAGTAAAATTTAAATTTTTAGCTCCTCTAGTGTATTTCTTCCCTATAAATATTTATTTGTACCTTCTTCTTGACATTTTCTAATGTCTTCTGCCTGTAAAATTTTTCAGTGTTAACAGTTTCCCTCTAATGTATGAGATATAGGAAAAATTGTATAGTTGAAATACATTATCATTTCCTTTTTTGTGTAGTCCTTTTGAGATAGAGAGAGAGTAACTTACTTGAGAACTGAGGTTGGATACCCCTTGCCGTGAGTAAAAAAGACATTGTGCTCTATTGGAAACCTGTCGGAGATGGAATGAATAAAATATTCCTATGAGGTGGGCATGTCCCATGCTCATGATGTATTGACTAGTTATGGTTATCTGATATATACAGGCTCTGTTTATGTCACTTTTCGGTAGTAACCTGCTGCTGGTTGATGATGATGGTTGTTGATGCCCCGAGGGGCATTTTTTCTTTGAAAGAACGTTGAATATGGTGCCCACACGCATAATATTGGTATGGCATGTTTGTTTAGAACAATTTATCATTGTATGCATTGGTATTTGACTATTTGGGCCCTTGGAATAATTGTTGAAAGAGATGCTTATTAACTCATGGGTCTTCGACGAATTATAACAGAGTGCAAAAGTTATGCAGTATGATACCATCTTAACATGAAATTTTATCTTGAATTCAAATGTCAAGAGGACCTATGACATCAATGGGAAATGATGACTCCCATAGTGCCATCTTGGGATGCCCCTATTGAGGTGAGGATTCATCCAAGATACTACCTCCTTCTTGGAAAATGATTGTTGTGGTAGAAAAGAAGGATGCATCAACCGACTGAGATGAGTATTGATGCAAAGAATAGGGTTTCTGGTGTAGCAGGTCATGGTGTGATAGGTTAACATAGGAATGATGATGAGTGATGGATATAATTGATGATGGTACTTAAATGGCCCGAGGTTGGAACTGTAAATGCGAGTGGCAACAGTCATAAAAATTTATGGTGAGGAAATCGTTGGATTCAGTAGGACATCCAGGGTGGGCATATGGTTGTTATGAGTGTCATGGTGGGGTATGGTAAAGAATGTGTAGCTACGACCGAGGGTAATTAGGGACTGATGCAAGGTGAGAAATTTGAATGGATGGGTGGGATTTCTCTCCTAAACAACCTTTGTACACTTTCTAAAAGAATATAGAATGGGTTTGGATGTACAATCATGGAGATGGGTACCCCTATAAACATGAAAATAATCCATCACTATGGTGTGAGGAATTTTCTTTTGCCAAGGGTGGGGGCCCTATTGGTTGGTCTCGGTTCATGGGTGATTAAGAATATGATAAAGTGTCGTAGATGCGCTATGCTAGTGGGGGTGTGATAGGCCAAGTGAGAGATGCAGTGGTGTGTATTTGATCTGCTTATGAGAATGGTAGCCAAGGAAAGCGCTTTTAACATGACATGGGTAAAACTTGCCTTCATGTATGATGGATGAATGAACATGAAGTACTTCTCGGAATTTGAATTTATGGCCATGGCTCCGAGCCTTTCATGTATGTTCTACATGAGTGATGGATGCCATGGGGGTTGAGGCTCTACTGACCTGCAAGAATTTTTATCATGTGCAAGGTGAGGTGACAATAAAAATGGTCGGGTGAATGAAACCTATGATATATTACTGTGGAGAAATGTTGTCAAGATATGCAAAGCTTTTTTGGGGAGCCGATCATGCTAGGGATAGAATGATACATGCTCTTGTACCTTTATTGGCTGGGGCATATGGTGATTCAACATGTTTGTAATACCTGCAACCAATACCCCAAGTAAAGGAATTTTTTTTTCTTCAAACATATTTAAAATAAATTTGAATGTAAAGAAATAAGAGAGGGCATACCTATTGTGACTAAAAAAATGAATTTTTCTGAGGCATGGATGTATGGGGCGTAGCTTGAACATGATGAAATGTTGATCGATCTGTTTCTTACAATTTTTCAATTGGGATTTCTGAGCTCCAGTTATGGTATGTCGCATAGTGAGGAAATGGTGATATATGGGCCAATATGGGTCATTTCAACTCATTTGTGCCGTTTGAGAGTGTGAGGTCAGAGCTGAGCCCCTACTCCTAAGCCTTTCTTGCCATTGTGCTCAGCCTCATACCCGAGATTCACATCGTCAATGTCAGGTAGGGCCCTGAATGTCTAGCTTTGTAATTTTGTCACTTTTTTTCCTAGGGGTCCATACAAATGTGATTTTTTACAGAATTTATATCTATATCTTACCTCGATCGTGCGAGCGATCTAGGATGACCCACACGATCCTTGCATAGAAGGAAATCTACCCGAGAGGTCTTCACACTTGGTGAAGGACTTGCATGATGATTCTGCATCTTTATCTTATACAATTGCATGGTCATCACACCTAATCTCTACATAGGTGTGGTGATTTTGAATCTTTGGGTTTTAGTTGTTGATTTTTGGTTTTTCTTTGGTCACAGGATGTTGTGGCATGAGAGACATTGGCTCGATCTTCGACCATATGTGGGCCAAGACACTAGTACTCGGGGGTTTTGGCTTAGTATGGGTTGCTCAAGTTTCTTGAGAACAACCTGTTGAGGTCATAGGATGGTCTTCTTTGATTCCTGGTTCATTGTTGGAACAGGAGACAACATGTTATGATGTTGCATCGTAGAGATGTCGTCATCCAGCCAGAGAGATACATTTACTTCATGACTGGTCCTTAGGGGCAGGCTCTTCCACACCCCCTCCCGACTGGGGGAGTGAACATCTAGCACTGGGCTTGGGATGACTGTGGTCTCGAAGCAATCACACATCGATGTGTCTGCATCAAATCTATGATAGATTGGGATTGAGAGGGGTGCCTTGGTGATGATAGTTTTCCTGACATGTTTGTCATCGCCGAATAGGGTGTCAGTTCCACATATTGGAATCTTGTGTTGGCTACGGGTTGATCAATTCTATGACTGACCTCGCCATGTCTACGATGACATGGTGACATAGCTAGGAAAGGCCCCGATGGGGTCTTCCAAGATCTTCACCTATGCGAGCATCTTATGTAGTATTATGTATGAGAGGGCGGTGATGCTCAGAGCTTTTGTGCTAGTGTCCCCGGGTCCTCTTAAGGATCCTTGGATGTGGTGGTGGTAACCTGTGATGCCCTACGAAGGAGGAGGGGAGGTCTTTCGCTATTGGGATGCAACCATTGAGGCGTGGTTCCAGGTGAACTTGTAAATGTTTTTGGACTACACATACTCAGGGATGGACTTCCGTGGGGACCTGGATACAGGTCTTCCTGCTGGTTACGCATGGGGCCTAGCAGCTATGACCTCTGATGATTTTATGCATTTTTTGAGGATTTTATCATGTATAGATTTATATGTCTTTCATGGTGACATTGCTGCTATTTTTTCTTCTCTTGCAGATGTGGGTTTGGCGAGGTTTCCTACTGCATGCTTGGTGGGACATCAGTCTTTAGGAGGGTCCCAGGTGGGGCCGGACAGGCCCAGATTGGGGGGAAGGGAGGTGTTGGGGGTCCTTCAGGGGAGGGCAGTAGTGTTGGAGCTGCCAGAGGGGATATTTCCCTCCTTATCCATGTAGAGGTGACCAAGGCTCATGTTGCAGTGGTTGAGGAGTAGTTTTTTGTTGCTAACCTTAGAGTGTTACCGACAGAGGCTCGGGTCGAGGCTACAAACTTTCATGCAGCTGGTCTAGCTGACTCATGGGGTCGGTTGTAGAGCTTGACCTGGGGTATGCGGACAAGGGTATTTTTTGATAATTTGGATGATGTATGTCTCGAGCAAGTGATGGCTCGAGAGAGGGCACATCGCCCGACTTTTCATCGTGCAGAACTTGTAGTTTTTGCTATTGCGCCTATACTAGCACCAGGTGCAGTCATGGGTCCAGAGGAACCACCAGGTGGGGCTCAACCCTAGGAATATTTTTATGCTCAGTGAAAGCACTGATTATGAGGATGCTTCCATATTTTGATGGCATGTAGATATAGTTTTTTAATGACATTATGGTAAGGGACATGACTTGTATACTGAGACTCATATATTTCTTGATGTACGTATGCGAGTTGTATATTTTTTGGAGCTCTTGTGATGTTTCTATGGCTATTATTTGTGCTTCTGATGGATGTTATGTGCCTATCATGGATACTTATGTTTTTATGTTCTAAATTTTTATGGATGATGGTTTATATGAGATGCATTCCAGTCTAGGATTTGGTTAACTATGTGATCAGATGTTTGGTTTTGATTTCTTGGTACATGTGTAAATTTTATGTCATCAAAATGATGACTTAATCATCATGCATGCAAGTGCTTCCTAAAAAGGTGTGAATTTCATACTTCAAAATCTTGTTTTAATTGTGCAACCACTAGCTCAGAATCAAGATAGACATATAGATGGTGAATGCTCTGGTTGGAGGCAACGCTCAATAGACCCATGAATGCATCATATTCTAATTTATTATTGGTATTTGATCCGATACATACTCCGTTGGTGATGAATTATGACTGGTGAAGATTGTATATGGCCTAGGCGGCTCCTGCTAGATCTTGCGGCCATCGTGAGGCTCTATCAGCGAATACAAAATAGTGGATGGGAGAAAATCCATTTGTGACACCAAGGAATTTTTCAAAACAAGTCCTCGATGATTTTGATCATCTCAAAAAATTGTGTTACATGCATCTTATCTCTAAGGCTGAGACTTCCTGCCCTTATGGGTGAAATATTTTTAGGTAGATCCCATTGATGAGGTTAGCTAGGCATGTACCGTCATGATCAGATAGGATGTATGCTCCAATCAAGAGGAAATATTTTATG
Organism: Pinus albicaulis; assembly: GCA_034641835.2. NCBI lineage: Eukaryota > Viridiplantae > Streptophyta > Pinopsida > Pinales > Pinaceae > Pinus > Pinus albicaulis. The sequence continues at coordinate 212,811,514 of CM076570.1, forward strand.
ATGTAAGGACCTTTCAATAATTTTTCGAACTTCCTGGGTCCTAATGCCTCTTTTTCAACATCGTAGTAGAGGAGTAACCCCCCCTCTGAAAATGAGAGAGGGGCGATGTTGTGATCGAATGATGCTTTTACCCTTTTTTATGTGCTTCATTATGCTAGAGTGACTCTCATCGATTTTTTCAATGAGTTCTAACTTTACCAACCATTTCTCTAAAGGCTGGGTATCATCGAGGATTTTGATGGCTACGTGTAAGCTGGGGATTTTGCGTTCAATGGGAATTGATGGGCCTCTAAATCAAACATAAATAAAGGCCCATATAACTTTCCTAGATAAATAAAAGATATATTATATCTCTCCTTCAATGATTAATAATGATTTTTTTATGCCTTAATATGTTCTTATGAAGGTTTAAAGATAATTTCATATTTGTGCCTAATATTATTTATTTATGTAGAATATTGTGCGAATATTGGGAAAATTATGAAGATTTGGAGAATGAGATAATTTAGAGACTTTCTCCCTACTATTGAAGGATCAATATTGGAGAATAAATGAAAAAAATTTATGAAATAATTGAGAAATTCTGGAGAGATTTTGGAACTCCGATGATTGAGAAAATCTAAGAATGTGTTCCCTATCATTTACTACAAATTCCTAGTGTTGGGAACCAGATCCACTATTTGAGGGATTTTTGACGGGAAAGCTTCCTCTTTTCAAAGATTTCTTCCTCATCATTTTTTATAATTACCAATTCGAATAGGCCTCTAGGGGCATGTACTGTTTAGCCTTATTGTGGAGAAAACTTGTTTTCTGGCAGCTCCACTTTCTTTTCTTGTAGGGATGGACTTGGATTGATTCAAATAATGAATATTGACACCATTTTTAGCTTCCAAGGCTTGGTTCCTTCCATATGACTCTGAGCCTCCTTGGGCTTGGCCATCCTAGGAGCCTCAGAGCCCTCTTGCATAATTTCTTTATATTATTTTCACTTCTTATTCATATGTATCTCTTATTTTTGTTTTGCATATTTCTATATTTAGTATTGTTTATTTTATTTCTATAGGATTAATATAGATGATTTAAGTGAGTTATTTTGTATTTTTTTTACAGGTTAAAAAGAGCTATTCATCTTTATAATAACTTTGGAAGGTCATCTTAATCATTAATCTACTTGGATTTGGTTACAAGTTCACGAATATAAGATTTCTGGAAATTCCTTGTAGCGAAATAGTAGTAAATTTATGTTATTTTTTACAAGGGGTTAATGAGATCCATTTTACTTTATTACACTTTTATTAGGTCATAATAATGTTAAATTTGATAACAAAATTCACCCCATTTCATTTTCACTTGAATAGGTTAGGCATTTGATAGATTAACTAGCCCACTACTTTAATTTCCATATTTTAGAGTAGTAATTTTCTGTTATTTCTTTAGCACATGTGGACAGGGGTATTTTAGAGTGATTCCACTTGGAATGGAAACCTAAGACATCATACTTAATAATAAAAAAATCCCATCCCATTTTCATTTTATTTACTTATTCATTCAGTAAGTTATTTCCAAAACAGACTTGCCTCTAGCAAGAACAGAGTTGTGTGTAGCACTCTTGTAGCAAGTGTAAACTCGGCCATATTTTCTCCCAAAGGTTGGTTTTTGTCTCTTAGGATTCAATCCTAACACTTAGGACCTAAATAAATTATTCAGGAATAATAAAACCCACTTAGGACATTCATTTTCACAAATTATATTAGGTCTTTTTATTTGAATTCATGCTCTTAGGAATTCAATCACAAATTGATGTTCTTTCCTAGGATTAATTTATTTTTAAAGCAACACTTACATTTATTAAATTATTTTAGTTTTTAATTTCATGAAATTCCCTCCATTACATCAGATCAACAAAATAAGGACACATTGTATGCTACACATACAGTACCGACACCTCTTAATTTTGTATGAACCCCTGGTTGATAAGTAAAGTTGGTAGCCTCGATAGTTGCAACATTCTTGTTGCAATACTGAGGCTCATCAGGAATCACAGCCTCTACTCCGTACAATATTTGGAAATTTTTTAATCATGTTGAGGTTTTAACTGTCACGTGATATTCCCACAGGGCTAAAAAAACCATATGGTGCCAGCTTGTTTTATGGTTATTGACCATACGTTGTAACATTGTCTTGAATACTTTGTGAATATCTTCTACCTAGCCATTGGGTTGGGGGCAGTATGGTGATGGAAATTCATGTGTGAATCCTAGGTTATGAGAAAACTCTTGGAATATTTCATTTTTGAAATTCTTTCCATGATTGGAGACTAATTCCTTGGGCACACTGAATCGTGTGATGACATGGTTGAAGAGAAACTATGCTGCGATTTTTGTCATGTTTTCATATGTGGGCATGGCTTCTGCCCACCTGGTGAAATATTCAATGGGTACAATGATGTATTTTTGGTTGCCAGATAACATACGATTGCAAGCCATGAATTCGATTCCCCATTTTCAAAAGGGACCGACTACAATTATTGTGTGCAGAGGAGCAGGAGGTGCTCTTGCCTTGTGGGCGAAGTGTTGGAATTTCTCACATAATTTGACTTCTTGAATGCAATCATGGAATAGGATGGGCCATAAATAACCTGCCTGTAGGAATTTTTGGGCGGTATCCATCCTTGAGAGGTGGTCGCTGCAAGCCCCACTATGACAGTCATTTAGGGCTTTCTCAGCTTGATCTGACGTAAAATAGTGTCAATGCATCATTGATAAAGGATGTCCCCCATGAGGAGGTATCATGGGGTCTGGTGGCATATGCACCTTTGGTCGTCACGTGTGAGCTTTGGCTTTAAATTTTGGGTTCGTAAGAATAGGAGGATATCGCCGTATCAAGGATCCTTAGTCGTCACTTGAAATAGGTGTTCATCTTGAAGTGAGTAATTAACTGGGGATCCTTTAGTCAGACATGGGAGGTTAGCGATGAACTCAGATAATATTAAATATTTTTTTCTCTTGGGGGAGTTAAACTATAGGTCAAATTCCTGCAATATGATACCCATCGAGTGTATTTGTGGTTCATTAGATGGTGGTTTACCATATATCTCATGGGGTTGATAGCTGCTATGACTGTTGTAGCTGGTAGGATGATGTAATGTCGAAGTTTTTGTATTGCGTGTACAAGGGCTAGGGTGTTTTTTTCTTCGGGTACATAATTTAAAGCAGGGAAAGATAATTTCTTACCCACATAATAGATTATGTGTTCTTTACCATCTGGTATGTATTAGACTAACAACCCAGCTATGGAAGTGTCTAATGTTGATAGGTATAAGGTGTAGTATTTATCATAATTTCATGGGATGATCATAGGGACTAAATACAATGTGTATTTTAGCACCTCAAACAATTTTTCATCCTAATCGTCCCATTTAAAAGATATTTCCTTATAGATTAGGCGTAGGAATCCTTGCGCACAATTGGCGTAGTCAGGGACAAAGCATATTAAGAAGTTGGCTTTCCCCTGAAAGCTTTGAAATTACTTGATATTTTTGGGTGTCGCGCCTCCTTGATTGCCTCAACCTTGAGGGGGTCCACTCTGATCCCTTGTTAGGATACCATGAAAACTAGTAGTCTACATGCATTGACACAGAAGACACACTTGAGATGGTTCAAGCATAGGTTGTAGTGTCGACACCGTTGGAATACCAACCGTAAATCCTCCAGATGATCACTTCGCTTCTTGGATTGCATTGTGAGGTCATCCAAGTAAGCTAAGATAAGGTGGGCCAGGTCATGGAAGATATAATTCATGGACTACTGGAAGGTAGCTCCAGCATTTTTAAGACTGAAAGGCATAACCTAGTATGTGAATGTGCCCCAAGGGGTAGTGAATGTTGTCTTGTACAGATCCATGTGCTGAATTTAAATTTGATTGTACCCTGAAAATCCATCCATGAAGGACAAGGCCACCTCATGATTAGCACAAGCATCAATAACTTGGTCCCTAAATGGGGTAGGGTAGTTGTCCTTCGGACAAGCTTTATTCAAATCTTGGAAATCAGTGTAGACTCAAATGGTGCCCTGTTTTTTCATGATGGGAAGAGGGTTGGAAACCCACAACGTGTAAGAGATTGGGTAGATGAATGTTGCTTTGTGAAGCTAGTCAATTTATTTTTTTATTTCTTCTGCCTTAGATGGGTGTAATTAACGATGTTTTTCATAGGCTAGTGGTATGTCAGGAGAGGTGTCAATTTTGTTTTATATGATAATGGGGCTAAGCCCTGGCATTTCCAAATAATCCCATGCAAATAGGTGCCTGTATTCTTGTAACGAGTTTGTGTAAGCGACTACCTCATTTAGGGAGCATGCTTCCCCTAGTGAGATTTCTTTTATTTTGCCTAGTTTTATCGAGATATTCACGTTAATGGTTGGCGAAATGTTCAACACATTCCCTTCTTCAAACACATTGTGCGCTGGGATGGTATTTTTGAACCATTATACTTTCCCTGATGGGAGAAAGAACTTAGATTAAATGGAATATATCTCTTAGTTTTCTCGGTTGTTAGGTTCGAATGTTCTTTCTTGAAGAAAAAATGACCGACGATGCATTGAGTCCCACAGACAATCTAGTTTCATCATGTCCTCTAGAATATCCTCGTCTAAATGAAACATGAAGTCTAAGGGGAAATTGGTTTGTGCTAGGCGGTGAGGAATTTGTTCGGGCCTAATAGTGTTGGTCGAAAGACATGAATATGATTCCATAGTTGATGATGTGGAACCAAAAGAGGTTGATAGGGGGAAGACAGGTTGAGTTTGCATCGTCGATGGTACAAATTTTGTTGTGTTAGTTGTGGTGGTCTTGACACCGATGAAAGATGAGAATACAACATGAGGCATTGTTCCCATTCATGATGAGATGAATTGTATATGGTGTTGTGTGTCGTCGACGTTGAATGAAGGAAGAATTTTTGTTGTGGTGGTTTTTTTGAGAGAAAACTCATGCTCTTCTGGTGGCATACTAAGGATGCTCTCTCTTTCCTGGATTTGGAAACTACATTGAGTGCAAAGGTGATGAAATGTTTGCATTAAGGGGCACAACATTGTTTCCTGATTTTGACTTGTGCAAATAGTGCATGGTGTCAAGGTGCCTATCGAGAAGATGGTGTGAGAAGAAATGCTACTCTTTGTGCTTGAAGTGGATGCTCGGAGATGATTGGACATTGGGGCATGTTTTTTCTTTTTTCATCTCCAAGTCTTTGGTTTTGGTTGGTTTGGCTCTATCAGGCTGTTCAAACTCAATGCTACCCTTGTCGCTCGTAGCCTTGGGAGGTATTCACAATTCATAGTATGGTGGAATTGTGGGAAATTCCTGTAATAGAAGTGTGTGCTCTTCTCGTAATTAGAGAGATTGATCTATGGTATGGTGGTAACCATGTGAAGACAGTCAGTGAGTTTTTTGGGTTCCTGACATTGATTGACCCTGTGGTCATTTCTATTGCATAGAACACATGCCGTTCTTGGCTAGTTTTGGGCCCTAATAAGATGATGGATCATATTAGCCTTCCAAGAGCTTTAGTAATGATGGTGGGTAGGCTACATTGTGTTGGGATGCCTTACGCCAGGCTGCCTTGGTTATAGACAAGTTACATTTGGGTATCAAGAAACCAATGAGCATATAGTGTCTAACAAAGGTCGAAATTGGGGGATGTAAGTACAATTTCAAGTGTGATGGTTTTTGTAACAAATAAAAAAACAATGTTTCTCTTTGGTTCTCCACTACCTTCTGACTGCTAGAGTAATTAGGTACCATTTGCATAAATATATTAAATACGAACATTGGACAACCAAATGGTTGTGGGCATCGCATAATGCACAGGCTAGTTTTATCCATAGAGGGAGGTTGGGGCGATGATCTACCCCCTTGTTGGCCGTTTTTCTACTGTAATGAAGAAAATAGACTTGGTTTCCTCATTTTCTTGATTTTTTAAACTTTCCACGTATTCTGAATCTAATCTATTTGTTGCAGAGAGGCATGTTATGGTGTGGCATAAAAAATTTAACGTCGAACAAAATTGAGGGATGTAAGGACAATGACAAACTCGTCGCCTAAACACACTCGACACGAATACTCGACTGCTCGTAAGTCATCCTAGTATACTGGGTTGATTGGGTACCATCTTTGGAATAGCTCTAGAGCTACACAGACAGCGATGAAGGAATATCATTCATCATAGAGTGCACAGAGCTGGACTGGAGCATGAGGGCGATTACGGGGGGAGGTGGTCATTCAGGTGGTTGTCGCTCCTCAGACACATATAATATGGTCCTTGTTGCTTATGTCTCTTGAGTTTTAGTACTTTTTGTGGATTCTATGTCCGAGCCACCTAAGTCAGGGTTTTTAGCGATGAAGTGTCACATGAAATCCAACATAGACTTGAATCAGTGGATATGAGGAAAACAATGTATGTGGTGGTTGCTCTGACAAATATAACACATATGCCATTGATGTTTAACTAAGTTTCTTTTGGAAACGTGAGGTACTTGGTATCAACGGTTAAGCACCATTAATTCAATACATTGTGTGAGTAAGTGGTCAGGCTCATCGCACAATGCGCAAACTAGGGACTACCTAGTGGCCTCTATTCTCCGTCTTTGGTCTGTTGGGGTGACTATGTACGAGCAAGATATAGGCTCCTCTCATAGGCACAGGATGGCTTTAGGCTCTCCCTTGTCTATTTGCATGGGTGGATCTTAGGGATATTTTTGGTAATATTTCTCTAGGGCTTGCAGGGCATCCCTATATCATGGAATCTCCGGGAAATGGTGGGTATAGTGCCCATAATGGTCGCATATGGCGCATGCATGGTTGGTGCGCAATTCTTTCCCTTGGTTTTCTGTGGCCTATTCCTTTTTATGGAAACTTGAGGTCACAATATTTCTTTCAATGTGTAGAAGAGGTGCCAATTCATCTAACTCCGAGAAAATATTAGTAGGATGGTCTATGATATCACATAATGTGCAAGGTTGTAATTCCCTGTGTATTTTGGGGTTTTCAACTTTATTCCCTTTTTTTTTGTTTTTCTTGCACTCATTAGCTTGCCCTGCTATGGGTGTTTCGTTAACTATTGTGGCCTCCTGAGGGGCGATAGGGGTTATTCATGTAGAAATGCCAAGAATTCCTAGCATGGCTGGTGGGACCAAATACCACATAAGCATTGCGAAAGCCATATTTGGAAATTTCATAGTTTCCAAGACTTGCTTTGATGCAAAACCATGTGGGGGTATAAAAATGGGGTTTCTAAAATGGCTTAGGGTAGGAATTTTTTTCCAGTGGCTTTGGTCTCCGTAGCAATGATTTCTATGTTTGGGCTAGTTTCTATGTTTTATGAGAGCATCATACACATCGGTGCCCCCGTGCTTTCTAGGACTACCTCTGGTATGATAGGATCAATGATGGTTTGAATTGGCCAGTGCCAAATTCTGTGTACCGCGAAAGAGGTTCTGTAGTTGTGTCTACGTACGGTAACATGACATCCAGAGGCGTCATGGGTTTATTATCATAGTATGTAAGTTGTTCAATGATCATGACCCGATCGTCATGGGGGGACATCATCACCCAAAAGATATAGGATGCTATTGTAGTCATGGAATACATATAACTCCGCTTGAGGAGTATATTGTAGTATAGATATGGGTCTAAGACTTCAATTTCTATAAGTATTGTCTTTCCGTCCAAGTTTATAGGGACATTTTGATATAGACCGACGAGGGCTAAAGGGCGACCATCATATGCAATCAACATGATGTCAGATTGTTTCATTTTAGGTGATCCTAAATTTTCCCAAATGTATATTGACATGATGCACATGGATGCTCCTTCGTCAATGATGCATCGATGTATGGTGATGTTTTGGACTGAAACCGGTATTTGTAAGGCGACCAGAGAAGGAATGTTGGGGCTTGTTTTTTCTAGGTTAAAAACCATTAGGCGCGAATTGGAAGTGTTGATTGCGCCTAATGCAAAAAGTAGGGCTTTCCATTGTCTTGGGCATTATTGTAGGACTTCCAAGGTTGACATGGCAGCAGGTGATTGTGCTAAATCATCCACAATGTTATAGCTATAAGTAACTTTGGAATGATTTCCTATGCACCTAGTTGGCTTCTTGACCATTTTTGGAATGGGCTTTATAGGTACTTTGGGTATGGTTAATGGTGAAATAGGTACACTCGTGCTCGTACCTGATGGGTTGGTGTCCCGGGGGGCATCATAATTACTACTCGTTTGGAAGAAAAAAATTTCGCCATTCATGGAAATTTCATGGTTTCCACCTCCAATATCATTTTGGGGTGGTTGGTATTGTTGGGTGTTAGCCACTCCATAGGGGGGGAAAGGCTCCTGCATTACAGTAGGATGTTGAGTGGGTCCCCCTTTTCCATAGTTACCCTCAATTTTTTTCAGTTTGGGGAGCTGGGGACCGTGGTGAGTGTAATGGCCGTATTCACCACATATGCCACAAAAATTATTTTTCCTTAGACTAGATCTCTTGATTTTCCCTTGGGAGTTTTTATTTGTCTCCTTGTTTTGATTTTGGTTGCAGTTTTACCTAGACTGAGATCGCGGGGGGCATTATTCATTACTTCCCCCCTGTCCAAAGTCTCCCTTTTTTTTATTCATAGGCTTATTTTTCACAACGTTAGGAGGATTATTGTGGATGTCTTGGTCATAAGCCTAGCGGTGTTGAGTCTGGGATGGTTACACTAAGTACCAGCGCATTGTTTTCTAGTGGTGGATTTTTTGTGGGGAAAGGGGGATATATCTTCCCTTGTCCCTGGTTGGTGTAAGATTGATGGGGGTGTCTCTTCCATCAACATTCATAGCTAAGTACTGAGTCCCCTATGAGGGAGGGTAAAAGCCTCCCTATTTTTGATGGTATGGTACCACCCTATTCGTCATATTCTGCAAAGGTGTAGATTGACATTGGTGGTATCCAGGTTGTGTCACATTCTGGGTAGAATCATACGAATATCCTGGGTACTCGATACTGATGCGTAGGTGACCTTGATTCGAGGACCTGATCAAACCATGTGTAGTATTTGATGTGCCAGGTAACTCTCTATAAGTTTTCAGGTGTGGGGCATTTGGCAACACATTGTAAATATATCATGACTAGGTGTAGATGAGTTCAAGTTCTTGGGATTTGCTAATGGCATCCTCCCTAGAGGCAGGTTTTTGTGTCACCACATCTTTTGAGATATCTGTTGTGAGAGTTTTTAAAAACAAGTCCAACAACACTCTATCGTCGATTTTGGCTTTACACAAACTACGAAATCACCACCATTTATGGAGATGGTCTGATATATGGACGTCTAGCATTTTACTAAAATTAGTTAGTAGTTCCATTCCTGAATCATGGTGATTGGGTAGCTAAAAATAAGTGAGGAATGCGGTAGCAAGGGTGCTAAAGTTTCTATGTGAATCATTAGGTTGTTGGACTTACCATTTCACCACAGGCCCTGTTAGGGTGCATTGAAAAAGTCTCAATTGAATAGTATCATCAATTATACTATTGGACAAACACCATGAGTGGAAACTTATAATATGATTTCCTGGGTCTTCCACTTGCTTTCCTTCAAATTTTGATTTATCCAAAGGGATATTCATGAGATTGGGAGGCTAGTTAAGGCTATGTGAAATGGGGTCATTAGTTAAATTTGTTGGATCTGGAAGGTTTAGTGATGCTAAGAAGGGTAACTGAGTATTGATTGCCATTGTGTATTGTGGAAACATGGGTGTCTGTGTGTGATGGTTTATGTCGGGTGCCTGGGGAATATTACCCTGTGGCGTGCCCTGATGAATTTTATGTTGACTCCCCGAAGGGGTAGCGCTTCTCTTCCCTCTAGGGGTTTTTGGAGGAGTTGAGTGTGATGACCCTGCTAGGGTTTACATTAGTGTGGTGTTGAGGGACCCTTGAGGGTTTCCAATCACAAATGCCCCGATAAAGGATGAAACGATAATTGCGGAGATGTGTGGTCTAAGTTTCCTAAGTGGAAAATACCTAGCACTACTCCCTTTAATGGGGATAGGTACTTCAAAATCATGTTTTAACTTTGAAACAACTAGCTGTGAATCAAGATAGACATGTAGATGGAAAATTTGCTGGTTAGATGCATCGCTCAACAGCCTGATACCTGAATCATATTCTGCTTTATTATTGGTAGTTGATCCGATACGTACTTCGTTGGTGATGAATTGTGATCGGTCAAGATAGTATATGGCCCAGGCGGTTGTTGCTAGATCTTGCAACCATTGTGAGGCTCCATTAGCGAATCCAAAATAGTGTATGGGGGGACAATCCATTTGTGACACCAGGGAATTTTCTATAAAAAGTCCTCGATGATTGTAATCATTTCAAAAAATTATCTTACATGCATCTTATCTCTAAGGCTAAGACTTCCTGCCCTTATGGGTGAAATTTTTTGAGGTAGAGCCCATTGACGGGTTTAGCTAGGCATGTACTGTCGGGCTCTAATAGGATGTATGCTCCATTGAGGAGGAAATTTTTTATGATGTAAGGACCTTTCCATAATGTTTCAAACTTCCCTAGTCCTAAGGCCTCTTTTGCAACATCATAGCGGAGGACTAACTCCCCCTCTCAAAATGAGTGAGGGGTGATGTTGCGGTTGAATGATGCTTTTACCCTTTTTTTATGTGCTTCATTATCCTAGAGTGACTCTCATTGATTTTCTTCGACGATTTCTAATTGTACCAACTATTTCTATAAAGGTTGGGTATCATCAAGGAGCTCGATGGTTGCGTGTAGGTTGGGGATTTTGCGTTTAATGGGAATTGATGGGCCTCTAAATTAGACATAAATAAAGGCCCGTATAACCTTTATTAGGTACATAAAATATATATTAAATCTTTCCTTCTACACTTAATAATGTTTTTTTATGCCTTAATATGTTCTTATGTAGGTTTAAATATAATTTCATATTTGTGCCTAATATTATTTATTTTTGTAGAATATTGTGAGAATATTAGGCAGATTATGAAGATTTGGAGAAGGAGATAATTTTGGGACTTTCTCCCTACTACTGGAGGATAAATATTGGATAATAAATGAAAAAATATCACGAAATAATTGAGAAATTTTTGAGAGATTCTGGATCTCTGATGATTGAGCAAATCTAGGAATGTGTTCCCTGTCATTTACTACAAACTCCTAGTGTTCGGAACCAAACCCACTATTTGATGGATATTTGAGGGGAAATATTCCTCCTTTCAAAGAGAAAGCTTCCTCATCATTTTTTATAAGTAATAATTCGAACTTACCTCTAGGGGCATGTATTTTTTAGTCTTATTGTGGACAAAACTTGTTTTCTGGCAGCTCCACTTTCTTTTCTTGTAAGAATGTACTTGGATTGACTCGAATAATGAAGATTGGCACAATTTTTAGCTTCTAAGGATTTTTTCCTTCCATAGGACTCTGATCCTCCTTGGGCTTGTCCATCCCAAGAGCCTCAAAGCCCTCTTGCACAATTTCTTTATGTTCTTTTCACTTCTTATCCACATGCATCTTTTATTTCTGTTTTTCATATTTTTGTATTTAGTATTCTTTCTTTTGTTGATGTAGGATTGAGATAGATGATTTAAGTCAGTTCTTTTGTAGGTTTTGTACAGGTTAAAAATAATTATTTATATTTATAATAACTTTGGAAGTTCATCTTAATCATTAAGCTACTTGGATTTGGTTACAAGTTCACGAATATAATATTTCTGGAAATTCCTTGTAGCGAAACAGTAGTAAATTTATGCTATTTTTTAAAAGGGGTTAATGAGATCCATTTGACTTTATTCCACTTGTATTAGGTCATAATAAATTTAAATTTGATTAAAAAAATTACCTAATTTCATTTTCACCTGATTAGATTAGGCATTTGATAGATTAACTGGATCACTAGTTCTTGAATTTCTAGATTTTAGAGTACTAATTTTCTGTTATTTTTTTAGCATGTGTGAACAACGATATTTTGGATTGATTCCAATTGGAATGACCTAAGACATCATACTTAATATAAAAAAATTACCCATCCAATTTTCATTTTATTTACGTAGTCATTCAGTGAGTTATTTCCAAAACATACTTGCCTCAAGCAAAAATAGAGTTTCATGTAACACTCTTGTAGCATGTGTAAACTTAGCCAGATTTTATCCCAAAGGTTGGTTTTTGTCTCTTAGGCTTCAATCCTGACCCTTAGGAACTAATTACATGATTGAGGAAGAATAAACCCCACTTAGGACATTAATTTTAACAAACTATATTAGGTATTTTTATTTGAATTCATACTCTTAGGATTTCGATTACAAATTGTTGTTCTTTCCTAGGATTAATTTGTTTTCAAAGAAACACTTCCATTTTTGAAATTATTGTAGGCTTTAATTTCATGATATTCCCTCCATTACATCATATCAACAAAAGCAGGACATGTTGTATTCTATACATATAGTGCATAAAATCATAAGTTTGTACAAACCCTGGGTTGATAAGTGAAGTTGGTAGCCTCGGTAGTTGCAACATTCTTGTTGCAATACTGAGGCTCATAAAATTTTGGCATCGTTTTTAGGGAGGTTTGAAAGTATGAATTTTTTATTCCCTAGTTGGTTCATTTATTTTCTTTCTACCAAAAAAAAAAAAAAATTGCATTAGGCATATTTCATTTCAAAACAAATAATTGTATTGCATTAGCATTCTTATTCAAAAAAAAAAAAAAAACTTCTCCAACACCAAACCCCACCCCCCAATTTTGTCACGTGGTATAGAAAGAACCATGTCACCATCCACTTTTTAAGGTAGAAGAAGAATAAATGGCAGAGAAGTTAGAAGAAACGGATGGATATGATGACAACGAAGGAGATCCTATTGGGTTTCCCATTCAAGATATTGATGTCAGTATGAATATGAAGAGTATCCCTCCATATTTCATTCCCAAATTCCATGGTTTGAGGTTAGGGGATTCGGAAACCTTTCTCTTTGAATTTGAAATACTTTGTAGATCTTATGGCTACTTATCACACACACAAAAATTGAGATTGTTTCCTGCAACATTGAAGGATAGAGATATTAAATGGTTCATGAGTCCAGGTACTAATTCAATAAGCTCATGGAATTCTATGAAAAAGATATTTCTAGAAAAATATAAAGTACATGATCTTAAAGAATAAATTTTTAGAATGAATCAACAAGAAGATGAGAGCCTTGAGGATCTAATAGAGAGGTTCATGTATAATGTTAAGAGGGAAAAATCACATCATTTCGGATTTGACACACTAAAAACCCTCTTAATTAGAACAATTAGGGATGAGTGGATTGAAATCCTTGATATCATGAGTAAAGGATATGTATAACAATTATCATTCAAAGAAATTTTTGAAACATGAAAGCACATATCAAGAGGAAGGGAAAGCGTAAGTAAATCAACATCAACATTGGTAAGTCAAGATGAACTTGGAAATTTTCTTAATAACTTTAAAACAAAAATTCTTAGCAATCTATGTGAACAAGTAGAAATGTTAAGAATGAAAAATGGGCCAAAAGAAGATGTTGATATTTTTGTTATCCATGCAGAATAATATTGTACTAAATATTGTCCATCATTACCAAGGTTTAAGGAAGTTTACCATGAAGACAATGAATCAAATCAATCACCACAGAAGCTATGTTATGTAGATCCAAGAAGACCATGGCATCCTAGTCAACTTGATATGATGCAAGGACCTACTTCACAATTTCAATTGTATTCACATCCATCTCAAATTAATTGGAACATACTCTTTCCTTGGCAATCTTGGCCATATCAACCCCAAAAACAATCTTGGAAACAACGTTGGCAAGAACCTTATGGAAGAAATCAAAAATATCCTCAATATCCTCCATACCCAACTCCATGCTATCCCTACCATCCACCTCCACCATAACCACAGCCTCAACCACATCCATCTCAAATATCCACTCCCACTATACTACCTGTACCACCATTTCCAAACCCATACAAAGAAGTAACTCAGCCCACTTACAATGTTGAGGTACAATACAACCAAACATGTCCTCTTGATCCAAATGGTATGCATCATAGTTCAAGAAAGGTAATGCAAAAAAGATATTCTCTTTATTTCATTGAAGGACAACATTCAGAAAAAGAAGATTCAAATAAGAAGATCAAAGAATCAGGGGTTGCACTTGATAAAGAGCAGATATCAAAAGCAAATATTGAGAAAGTTCCCTCATATCTACCATCATTTCATCCATGTGTTCAAGAGAATAATCAGCAAAAAGAGAAATATTGGAATTTCATGATAGAAAAATACATGACTAATTATCCCAATGAGCAAGAAAACCAAGGGCATCAAAGCTACATTGAAATATGGTTCCATATAATCATTAAGTTGTAGCAACACACTCTTCTTCAGCAATATTTGTTATCATCTAAGTCAAAGAAGTTGGTCCCTCATATTCAGGTACATGTCAAAGCATGTATTTCAAGTGTACACATGATTTTATTTGTCATCTTGATGTGTACATGGCTCCATTGGAAGTATTCCTATACTTGAAAGAGATTCTGTTTCTCAAAATAGAGTAGGATAGAAATAATTTTAAAAAAAATGAAAAGAGAAAAAAAGGAAAAAGAATAAAATCTCAGGTGAAAACCTCTTTTGAGGCGCCTGATATTATCTCACTAATTTAAAACCTTCATGAGGCATTCAATGGGCTAGAAAAAAAGATAAAATAAGAGAACAATAAAATATCCTAGGTGAAAACCTCCTTTGAGGTGCCTAGGAGGACCTACTAGTTGAAAACCTCATTGAGGCAGCTAGTAGGCCTAAAGAAAAAAAAGAAAAAAAAAAGTGAAAAAAATAAAAAATAAAAAATGTGTTTTCTCCATGTATCTCTCTCTAATGAATGTAGGTTCTATGCAACCTTTGCAAGAAGAAAAAAAATAAGTTGCCACCAAAATAAAAGGTTGGTCAAAACCCTAGTCAAAGGAAGTCAAACTTTAACTTCCTCCTCCTTTGTGCAGATGTTCCAAAAGGACCCAGGTCATGCCAATCTATCACCCTCATCCATTTCCAACATCCACCCATCATTTCCAAGCATTTTTTCATTATTTTTCATCGTTCTCCTAAAATGCTACAGGAAACCTTGTTTTGCTACAAGAAACTCCTATTTTTTAGCATAAAATTGTTTCTATTATATCTCAAAAAATTTGCATCCATTTTCCAACCTGTTTCATGGGAAGATGCATATATACGATAGTAACATGCTCAAGTAATTTCATCACATTATGGTGCACGGTTTGTGAGAAGTCGACCTCCATCATCTACAACCTTTT
Organism: Pinus albicaulis; assembly: GCA_034641835.2. Taxonomy (NCBI): domain Eukaryota; kingdom Viridiplantae; phylum Streptophyta; class Pinopsida; order Pinales; family Pinaceae; genus Pinus; species Pinus albicaulis. Next base: position 212,826,891 of record CM076570.1, read on the forward strand.
TTTATTTTTCTCGCGAATTATGCATCCAATGGCTGAGAGTTTTTATAGGGATGTCCATAAGGATGATAGTAATATGATAAAAAAAAACCATCTCAATCTGCTCTATTGTTTGAGAGCTATGCCTAAAACAAGTCTGCTTCAAGGAGGTTGTCCAGAAATAGTTTTTAGATGAAAATTATTTTTATTATATCTTAAAAATTGTGCATCCATTTGCCGAGTTGTTTATGGAGGAGATTCATATATATTATGGTAACATTCTCAAACAATTTCACTAATTTTCGATCCATATTTTCTTAGAAATTGACCTCCAACACCTAAATCTATTTTTTTATTTTTCTCGATATTCGTGCATCCAATGGCTAATATTTTTATAGAGAGGTGCATAAGGATGATAGTAATATGCTCAAACCTTTTTAGGTCAATTCAATATACTATTTGAGATTTATTCCTAAACCAATTATGCTACAAGAGGGTTGTCCTAAGAAGCCTATACAGTCACATCAAAACTCAGCATCATTTTTTTTTCAACCACAGAGCAAAAGATCCAGCCACCTTTAGCATCATGAAACAATTTCTAAATTTGATAAGAGCACACCCTCCTTAGGAATCATTCCCTCCACTCCACTAGAAGAAGATTGAACATTGGGAGAAGACTGCACACACAAAAAAACTTTATCCATCAAAGAATAATCATGCTATGAAGACATGTACAGAAGATAAATCATCAACTACAACACTCACATCATGAACATATCAACAAAATCATTTTTGCAGGGATGTGACGCAGCAGAAACACGAACAAAAGAAACCTTGAAAGACATCCACATTAAAGGCTATCAACAATAGGATCTCCAACATATTATCACATGCATCTTCAGGATGATGAATAACAACTTCAAAACCACGAAAGACAGCTTCAACAGTGATATCAGCAACTTCAATTTTTCCTACAAAAGCAAATCAAGGGTAAGGCTCAGGTACGTAATCATATAAACCTTTCTTCAATTCTATTATATCTTAAGAAAACATTAAAAGTGTGAGAAGGAATTTTTTTTTAAAGCCAAAATCAGTAGCAGAACAACCTTAGCCTTATCTAGCAATCAGCTTCACTTTTCCACCAAGACGTATGCACATGTAGGAGAGGAACAAGAGAAAAGTGAAGAGGACTTGAAAATTTGGGTAGTAAGCAGTTGGTTGTGATGGAATACAAGGAGTTCTAAGGGTTAGTTGAGGTCGAACTCAGTTAACAGAAAAATAACTCTAAGTTTATTTTGCATGCAATGAAAAAAATATTAAAAAAATGAAAAAGAAAAAATAAGAGAAAAATTTTGAAAAAAGAAAGAAAGAAAAATTTGAAAAATTTAGAAAAATAAAATAAAAGGTGGACTCACCACCTCTTGTAATGCGAAATACAATTGCTACAAGTGACATAGAATTGCTACAGACGAAATAGGGCTACTACAGGCAAAAATAGATTTGCTATAGGAAGTACAAGTGACAAATTTTGTTGATCAAAAGTGGCTTTCCTCCTCTCTTCTCTCTCTCCTCTTCTTACACACTCCATGAACCACTCCAGCATAAACCCATTCATTCATTACACCCCATAGATAGGAAAATTTTTCATTTTTTCTCCTAACTGTAATTGCTATAGGAAACTCTAACAGCTACATGATTCCTGTAGCACTACAGGAAACTTTGTAAATTCTACAAGAAACTCATTCATGAACGAAAAATCTCTCTCAAGGATTTCTGAACTTTAAGGAAAGCATGATAATTTATGTTTTGCCTATACCTACCATTCTAAACCCATTATTTCACTCCATGCACAACGATTCACTCTCTCAACCCTATGTTGCACCATTAGCAGCTATATCATCTAAAGCTTGGCATGAGGCCTCTCCACTCACCTATCCAACACTCCACTCATCCCATGACTCCATTCATAGCCTCCACAAACCATCTCCCTCCATTTAAAATCAAGCTAAAGGAAGAAGAATACCGCTACATGAATTGGAAAGTTTCTTGTAGCAATTATGTATATGGCACAACAAGGTTAGAATATGAGGATAAGATGATGAAGATGGATTCAATGGACCACCAATAGACTCTAGGAAGAAGAACACACCAGCAAAGGCACTTGAGGACCTCCATGCATCACCTACAAGAAGAAATGCAAATAAAAAAGTAGGAAGAAGATCAGCAGGAGGAGCAACACATGGACCAATAAACAGAGAATGAAATAGGCCAGCATACATGAAGAACCACAAGGCAAGGATGATGAATAGGTTCCTGAGAGGATGAGCAATAGTTTTAGTAGGGGGGTATGATGGGCCTCTAAATTATACATAAATAAAGGCCCATCTAACCTTTCTTAGGAACATAAAAGATATATTAAATATATCCTTCTACACATAATAATGTTTTTTTAAGCTTTAATATGTTCTTATGAAGGCTTAAAGATAATTTCGTATTTATGCCTAATATTATTTATTATTGTAGAATATTGTGAGAATATTGGGAAGATTATGAAGCTTTGGAGAAGGAGACAATTTAGGGACTTCCTCCCTACTACTGGAGGATCAATATTGGAGAATAAATGAAAAAAATAGCATTAAATAATTGAGAAACTCTTGAGATATTCTTGAACTCCAACAATTGAGAAAATCTAGGAATGTGTCCTCTGTCATTTACTACAAACTCGTAGTGTTGCGAACCAGATCCACTATTTGAGGGATTTTTGAGGGGAAATATTACTCTTTTCAAGGATAATGCTTCCTCATTATTTTGTATAAGTACCAATTCAAATTACCCTCTAGGGGCATGTATTGTTTAGTCTTGTTGTGGAGAAAACTTGTTTTTTGGCAACTCCACTTTCTTTTCTTGTAAGGATGTACTTGGATTGATTCGAATAATGAAGATTGAAAACATATTTACCTTTAAGGCTTGGTTCCTTCCATAGGAATCTGGGCCTCCTTGGTATTTTCCATCCTAAGAGCCTCAGAGCCCTCTTGCACAATTTCTTTATGTTTTTCCACTTCTTATTCAGATGCATCTCTTATTTCTTTTTTTCATATTTCTGTATTTAGTATTGTTTCTTTTCTTGCTATCGGATTAAGATATATTATTTAAGTGAGTTATTTTGTAGGTTGTTTACAGGTTAAAAAGAATTATTCATCTTTAGAATAACTTTGGAATTTTATCTTAATCATTAAGCTACTTGGATTTGGTTACAAGTTCACAAATATAAGATTTCTGGAAATTCCTTGTAGCGAAATAGTAGTAAATTTCTTCTATTTTTTATAAGGGATTAATGAGATCCATTTTACTTTATTCCTCTTGGATTATGTCGTAATGGTGTTAAATTTAATAACAAAATTTACCCCATTTCATTTTCACTTGATTAGGTTAGATATTTGATAGATTAACTAACTCGCTAGTTCTTGAATTTCCAGATTTTATAGTAGTAATTTTCTGTTATTTTTTTAGCATGTGTGAACAAGGGTATTTTGGAGTGATTCCACTTGGAATGGAGACCTAAGACACCATAATTAATATAAAAAAAATTTCCGTCCCATTTTCATTTTATTTACTTAGTCATTCGGTGAGTTACTTCCAAAACAGACTTGCATCTAGCGAAAATAGAGTTGCATGTAGCACTCTTGTAGCATGTGTAAACTCAACCAGATTTTCTCCCAAATTTTGTTTTTTTTCACTTAGGCTTCAATACTGACACTTAGGACCTAAATACATGGTTGATGAAGAATAAACACCACTTAGGACTTTCATTTTCACAAATTATATTAGGCATTTTTATTTATATTCATGCTCTTAGGAATTCAATCAGAAATTGTTGTTTTTTCCTAAGATTAATTTATTTTCAAAGAAATACTTCCATTTATTAAATTAGTTTATGCTTTGATTCCATGACATTCCCTCCATTACATTAGATAAAAAAAATAAGGACACATTGTACATTGCACATATAGTGCCTGTACCTCTTAATTTTGTACGAACCTCACGTTGAAAAGTAAAGTTGGTAGCCTCAATAGTTGCAACATTCTTGTTGCAATACTAAGGCTCATCAGGAATAATGGCCAAAACTCCATACAGTATTTGGAAAGGTGTGAATTAGGTTGAGGTTTTAACTGTCGCTCAATATGCCCACAGGGCTAAAAAAATGATATGGTGCCAGTTTGTTTTATGGTTATTGACCATATGTTGTACCATTGTTTTGAGTACTTTAATAGTAGATTCTACCTAACCATTGAACTGGAGGTAGTATGGTAATGAAAATTCATGTGTGAATCCTAGGTTATGAGACAGCTACTGGAATATTTCATTTTTGAAATTCTTTTCGTGATCGGAGACTAATTCCTTAAGCACAATGAATCATTTGATGATATGGTTGAAGAGAAAATGTGTTACGATTTCAATCATTTTGTCATGTGTGGGAATGGTGTCTGCCCACTTGGTTAAATAGTCAACGGCTACAATAATTGATTTTTGGTTTCCAAACGATGTAGGGTTTCAAGTCATAAAGTCGATGCCCCATTTTTAAAAGGGATCGGCTACAATGACTAAGTGTAGAGGAGCGGGATGTGCTCTTGCCTTGTGGGTGAAGCGTTGGCATCACTTACACCATTTCACTTCTTGAAAGAAAACATGGAATAGGGTGGGCCATAAATAACTGCACATAGGAATTTTTGGATGATAGCCATCCCTGAGAGGTGGTCGCTGCAAGCTCCACCATGACAGTCATTTAGGGCTTTATCACCTTGGTCGTGCGTGAGGCATCGATGTAAAATAGTTTCAATGCCCTGTCGATAAAGGACGTCCACTATGAGGAGGTATTGGGGGGTCTGGTGGTGTATGCACCTTCAGTCATCACGTGTGAACTTTGTCTTGAACTTTTGGGTTCGCAAGAATAGGAGGATATCGCTATGTCAAGGATCCTCAATCTTCATTAGAAATATGTATTCATCTTGTAGTGAGTCGTTAACTAGGGATCCTTTAGTTAGACTTGGGAGGTTAGAGATGAACTTAGCTAAGATTACAGATTTTTTTCTCTTAGGGGAGATAAATTGTAGGTCAAATTCCTGCGGTATGCTACCCATCGAGCGTATTTGTGGTTCATCATATGGAATTTTACCAGATATCTCATGGGTTTGATAGCTTCTATGGCTATTGTAGCTGATAGGATGATGTAATGCCGAAGTTTTTGTATTGTGTGTACAATGGTTGGGGCAGTTTTTTCTTCGGGTTCATATTTTAAAGCAGGGAAAGATAATTTCTTACTGACATAATAGATTATGGGTTCTTTACCATATAGTCAGTATTGGATTAACACCCCAGCTATGGCACTGTCTGTTGCTGATAGGTATAGGGTGTAGTCTTTGTCATAATTTGGTGGGATGATCAGAGGGGCTGAATACAATGTGTCTTTTAGCACCTCAAATAGTTTTTGAGCCTGATCATCCCATTTAAACAAGATATCCTGATGGAGCAGGTGTAGGAATCCTTGCGTGCAATTGGCGTAGTCAGGGACAACGCATATTAAGAAGTTGGCTTTCCCCTGCAAGCTTTGAAGTTACTTGAGATTTTTGGGTGTGGCACCTCTTTGAATGTCTGGACCTTGAGGGGGTCCACTCTAATCCCTTGTTGGGATACAATGAAACCTAATATTATACATGCATTGATGGATAAGACACACTTGAGAGGGTTCAAGCATAGGTTGTAATGTCGAAACTGTTGGAATACTAACCATAAATCCTCCAGATGATCACTTCGCTTCTTGGATTGCACGGTGGGGTTGTCCAAGTAAGCTAAGATAAGTTGGGTTAGGTCATGAAAGATATAATTCATGGCCTGCTAGAAGGTGGCTCCAGAATTTTAAAGACCTAAAGGCATAACCTGATATCTGAATGTGCTGCAAGGGGTAGTGAATTTTGTCTTGTACCAATCTGTGTGCCAAATTTGAAGTTGATTGTACCTTGAGAATCCATCCATGAAGTACAAGCCCTCATGATCGGTGCAAGAATCAATAACTTGGTCAATAAATAGGTTAGGGTACGTTGGGACAAGCTTTATTCAAATCTCAGAAATCAGTGTAGACTCGAATGGTGCCCTATTTTTCATGAAGGGAACAAGGTTGGAAACCCACAACATGTAAGAGATTGGGTAGATGAACCCAGCTTTGTGAATCTTGTCAATTTCTTTCTTGATTGATTCTGCCTTATATTGGTCTAATTAAAAAAAAATTTGGCGGGTTGGTGGTACGTTAGGCGAGGTGTCAATGTGGTGTTCTATGATAGTGGGGCTAAGCCCTAGAATTTCCAAATAATCCCATGTGAAGATGTCGTTGTATTCTTGGAACAGGTTTGTGTAAGTGACTACCTCGTATCTAGAGTAGGATTCCCCTAGTGAGATTTCTTTGATTTTTCCTAGTTTTCTCGAGATATTCACCTTAATGGTTGGAAAAATATTTCACATGTTCCCTTCTTCAAAGATATTGTGCACTAGGATTGTATTTTTGAACCAGTATACCTTCCCTAATGGGAGGAATTCTTTATATTCAATGGCATATATCTCCTAGGTTTCTCTGTTGTTAGGTCCGAATATGTTTTCTAGAAGAAAAAATGAGCGGCGAATCATCCAGTCCCACGAACAATCTGGTTCTGTCATGGCCTCTAGAATATCCTCGTCTAAATGAAACAAGACATATAAGGGGAAATTGGTTTGTGAGAGGCCATGAGGAATTGGTTTGGGCTTAACAGTATTGGTCGACAGACATGAATATTATTCCATAGTTTATGTTATGTAACTAGACAAGGTTGAAAGGGTGCAGATGGGTTGAGTTTTCACTTTTGAAAGTACAACTATTGTTGTGGTAGATGTAGCGGCCTTGAAACCAATGAAATATGAGCAGAAAACACAATTCATGGTTCCCATTCATGATGAGATGAATTGTATATGGTGTTGTGTGTCGTCGACGTTGAATGGTGGAAGAATTTATGTTGTGGTGGTTTGTTGGAGAGAAAACTCGTGCGCTTCTGGCGGCATACTAAGGGTGCTCGCACTTTCCTAGATTTACAAATTGCGTTGAGTGCAGACATACCAATATGTTTCCATTAAGGGGCACAACTCTATTTCCTGATTGTGACTTGTAAAAAATTGGTGCATGGCGTCAAGGTGCCTACCGAGTAGATGGTGTAAGAACAAAGACTACTCTTTGTGCCTGAAGTGGATGCTCAGAGATGTTTGGGCATTGGGGCATTTTTTTTTTTTCCATCTCCAAGTCTTTAGTTTTGGTTGGTTTGGCTCTATCATGGAGTTCAAACTCAATGCTGCCCTTGCCTCTCATAGCCTTTGGAAGTATTCACAATTCATAGTATGGTGTAATTGCGAGCAAATCTTACAATAGCAGTGTGTGATCTTCTCTTGATTAGAGAGATTGATCTATGGTATGGTGGTAACCATGCGAATACTGTCAGTGATTTTTTTGAGTTCCTAACATTGATTGACCCTATGGGTGTTTCTATCGCATAGAACACATGTCATTCTATAATATCCGAAAAAGGGAGAATGGAATAATACTTCAAAGAATATAAGAACTTACAGCAAGAAAACAATAAATCTTAAGACAACATCAGAATTTATAGATAAGCTGAGCCATTTTATTATATTAGAGAAGAATCAGTTACACCATGTACAAAATATGAGAAGATATAGCCAAAGAGATGGTCTACAAGTACCCATGAAACAAGATACAATAGGTACAGCGTAACTGGAGAGTCTCTGCAACAAATATTGCGCTGCACCTTCATCAGAATATGAACATATAGTTGAAGGCTGAAAAGGGAAATGCATATCTACTCAAAACTGGAGCTCAGATGATGCCAAGATTCAAGATCTTGCCAATGTGATGGATTCCCAAGATAACACAAAAAGGATTTTCCAGATCTACAACTTTGGAAAATCACCTCCCTAGGATTTGAACCTTGATCTACTGGGAAATAAAGATCTGAAGCTATATCTGACAAATAGATGGCTTAAATATGATATCAAATCAGATCTATGCTTGAAGGGATGATCCCTTCTTTAGATCTATGAGCTAGAATCTCTAGATCTAGCTTCTCAATCCTCAAAGGATGATTGCAGCTGCTGCAACACAACTGCCTCGGGAAACTGTGCTGTGAGGGAAAGAGAGGCCTTTTGCCTGTTGAAAACTGCTGCAATAATCTCCAGGCTAATGGTAAGACTGATGGAAATGTGACGTAATGATCCCTCACAGGATTGCTAGGTGAAATACTAGCAAATTCCTTCCTCCTTTTAGATCTGCAAAATGAACAAAGTTATTCCTAAAGGGAATACTGCTTCTAGGAGGTAAATAACTTTTGGCCTGATGCCAGATATGAAATGAAGCTCTGGGAAGCTGATATTTAAGCCCAAGGTGATAGTAATAATCCCTCACCAATTCTCCAACTGAAGTACTAAAGACAACTTCCTCCTTCCAAACTGATCTTCAGAAATCTTCAATTTCGGAATATGATTGTTCTGCAGAAAGTAGGAAAAGAGATATGGCACTTGAAACCTAATGTATAATTAAGTACAAAAAATATTTCTAGAGCTACTCTAAGAAAGAGGTGGGATTCTCAACCAGGAACACCCTGTGCTAAACAACACCAGCAATCTCTGATAAATAGCCCAAGAAAGCAGTGGAATGTCACATGAAAATTCCAGATCTGAAACTATCTTACATCAAGAAATAATCAGCATGCCTTCATCCTTGCCTTCATCTCCTTTATATAAAATTTGAGCCTTCCCAAGCCTTGGCCCTCATCTAGACTGCCTTGTCACATGTGGACAAGATCCTCCAAGTTGGACTGTGTTTTTTGACCAAATCAACCATCATGTCTAGGTGCAATGTACACCTTCCATCAAGTGTGCCTTGTTGGCACAACGTTCTCCATCACTTAATCATGAATGTCCCATGATCTTTGACATCTTCAAGATCTTATTTGACTGAATCATCCCTATTTGATCCTTTCAAGATCTTAGTTGACTGTGTCAACCTCCATGATCTATCACATTAATGAGACAGGTTCTCCAATTTCATTCACACTATTAGTTGCTCAATTACCTTGTTATGCAGGTCTAGGCTAAATTAATTTCATTAACACACACAAAAGTGGATATTTATTCATATTGAGGATTGTGGGTCCCTCCACCCTTTTATTTACTTAATTCATTAAGAAAATCAAGGACTCTAATATTCCAAATATGATGTGAAAATTTGGGAATATTACAGTCCCCCCCCCGGAAAAATGTTGCTTGTCCCCAAGCAACTCCAAAAGTAGATGAAAATCCATCTATTCCCCTCCAAATGGCATCCACATAAGGAAGGCTTCCTCCATTTTCTACAAAGGGTTATGCATGTTTGGTTCCAAATTTGTCTTTTAAAAACATAAATAATGACTTCTAACTATATGGCTATATGTCCTCCTTCCATCATGAAGTACCAAGTGAAAACCATATGATGTCCAACATCATCATCAATACATGAGGTGCATAAAATAAGGTGGCTCTCTTCACAAAGGAAAATCTCCATTACACAATACATCTCTCCATCCCATGTTTCATGAATTTGATTGAGCATTGATATGCTCTCATACTTAGCCCTATTGGCCTTGTTGGATCCAAGCATCATTCCAATGTTATGAAAAAGAAGAAGGGAAGGAGCTATATGGGTAGACAAAGATGTCAAACCATATTCTCCTAAGAGTAACCACCGGAGTAAGGCCCTTTGCTTCCATCCTCCATCTCCTCCACATAAGATCGACAAGCCAAACTCCTCCAAAAGAAACCAAAGCAACAAGAAGTCTTGTTGCTTTCTCTCCTCCTCATGTGCATCATGAAGCAAAAAAATACTAATGGACATATGGAATGTCACATTATCCCAATACAAAGAAACATCATTAATGCACATCATGAGATCATCATGCCAAGATTTACCCAAGAAAAAACACATAGACGTAGGAGATGTCATGTGGTGGCCAATCTCTATCAAGTGAAACAAAATTGAACATGCCTTCTTTTGCTGCATTCTATAATTGATACATAATGCATGAATAAAAAAATATGAGCTATTGGGTGGTAACCATACTCACCCAAGAGCAGCCAGCACAGCCATGCCTCCTTCTTCATCTCATAAATGCTCCTCAAGGCATGGACCAAAGAAATATGAGCCTTTGGGAAATGATAAGAACCTCCCAAGGGCAACCAACGTAGCCAAGCTTGCTGGCCCATATGAAACTGCAAGTGGTTATGCAACCCCTTGCTTATCTTCCTCATCCACTCACCCAAATATGGAAGATGAGTGATGTGTTGCATAATCATAGTATCCTCCCTTTGTAGAATACCATCTTTCCCAAACTGATGAAGAACTTTGCACTCCATGAAATATTGAAGTGAACCTCCAATGAGATCTCTTAATGAGACCTTCTTCTCATCCATGGCCTTCCAAAACCAATGAGGTCCTAGATCTGCTGTAGGTAGAAGTCTCTCTTTGAGCTGTGAGGTGCTCATTGAGAAAGTGTCATCAAGAAAGGAGAAAAGGTTTCTCATATCTAGATGTCTACCATTTATCATCTTTACCTCCATTTCTTCATGAATGAAGCTACCTTTAGAATGCTCCAAGAATAATGGGGCCTCATCATTATCACTGCTTCTAAGTGGCAGCGTTGTATATCTGCAAGGTAATACATAAATTGTCTCAAAGAAAGGTACAATACTGATCTCACAATCAGTAATTGTACAAAGGATTATGCTCATCCCTTCTTCTAAAATTTTACACTTCAACTCAAGAGGTTGAATGTAGCTCATCCATGGAAAACTGGGATAGCTATTCATCTCCTCCTTGATTAGATCAAGGGTCATCTATGTTGTGATATGTTGCTACTCCAAATAAGCACTATGTTCTAACCCTTGGTTATGCATTGGCTCTGATGGCATGTCCCCACAAGTTTCAATAAGATATACTGAAACAATAGGTGATGAATGTGTATGCATACCTTGGATCATCTGATATGTGGAAACCCCTTGACAAAACACAAGAGTTCCTCCAACTGGGACAATGGTGTCTCCAACTACTGGTAAGAGAGATGGCTTCTCTTCTTCCAATGTACCAGTGTTGGAATCTTCCTCCTCTTCCTCATGCACCTCTTGAATCATGCATGGGACTCTATATATCAAGAGCTCAAGACTATCTTGCAAAGATGCAAGAGTCTCTTCTCCATATGCAAGTACTTATACAGTTGGTAGTGAATGTAGTGACCTCTTGTCTAGAGTGAGAAGATTGACAGCCTCCTCCTTACGACATGTCTCTTTGTGGCACATCTATGTCTTCTTCAAATCAAAATTATTTCTCAACTTGTGAAAGAAATCTGAATATTTAGTCACCTTTACATGCTCCATGTGACCAAACCACCAATCATTGGATTCATCTAAAAGATGAAGTGCTGCAATTTGAACGACCTCTTCTTCAGCTACAGGATGTAGTCTGAAAAATGCATCTAACTCTATCCTCCAAGCCTTAACATTGCTTGAGGAGGATCCATCAAATGTAGGAAAATAGAATCTATTATGCCTCTTACTTCTATTGCTGCTACAGGATCCTCTTTCTTCTTTGATTTTGAAGAATTGTTGGAGATTTATCTTCTCCTTGAATGCTCTAGACTGTGCTTTGTACTCTTCAAGATACAAACTAAGAGTCTCATGAGTCTCAGGTTCATTCATTCTTTCATTTATACACCCTTCACCTTCTTCAAAGAAAGTGAGCATAGTGGATCTATGAGGAGATCTAGGATTCTCCGGTTTTCTTCTTTGCAGATAGGAAGTGTTGGGGCCTTCCTCATCACATCTTCTTCTTGGATCTTCTTTCTTCCTTTCCTCTTTCATTTGATAGACCTCCTTGGAGATATCTTGCATAGATCTATAGAAATGAGTGGCAGAATTTTATTCCTCCATGATAGATCTCATCTATCTTCTCCTTCCTTAGATGAAAAAGATGAAGTGTCCACAAGTTGAGCCAAAGATCATGCTCTGATACCACTGTAATATCCCAAAAGGGAGAATGTAGTAATAATTCACACAATATAAGAACTTACAGTAAGATAAACAACAAATATTAAGACAACATTAGAATTCACAGAGAAGCTAAGACATTTATTATATTGGAGAAGAGTTAGTTACAAAATGTACAAAATGTGAGTAGATCTAGCCAAAAAGTTGGTCTAGAAGTACCCAGGAAACAAGCTACAACAGGTACAGCATAACTAGTGAGGCTCTGCAGCAAATACTATGTTGTCCCTTCAGTAGAATATTAACATATAGTTGCAGGCTGAAAAGGGAAATGTAGATCTACTCAAAACTGAGCTCAGATGATGCCAAGATTCAACCTCTGGCAAATGTGACGGATTCCCAAGATAACCCAGAAAGGATTTTCCAGATCTAAAACTTTAGAAAATCACCTCCCTAGGATTTGATCCTTGATCTGCTGGGAAATATAGATCTGAAGCTAGATCTGACAAAGAGATGGTTGAAATATGATATCAGATCAGATATATGCTTGAAGGTTTGATCCCTTCTTCAAATCTATGATTTAGAAGCTCTAGATCTAGCTTCTCAATCCTCAAAGGATGATTGCAGTTGCTGCAACACAACTGCCTCAGGAAACTGCGCTGTGAGGGAAAGAGAGACCTTCTGAATTCTGAAAATGCTGCAATAATATCCAGGTTGATTGTAAGACTGATGGAAATGTGAGGGAATGATCCCTCACAGGATTACTAGCTGAAATACTAGCAACTTCCTTCCTCCTTTTAGATCTCTAAAATGAACAGTGTTATTCCTGAAGGGAATACTCCTGCTAGGAGGTCAATAACTTTTGGCATGATGCCAGATCTGAAATGAAGCTCTGGGAAGCTGATATTTAAGCCCAAGGTGATATGAATAATACCTCACCAGTTCTCCATCTAAAGTACTGAAGACAAATTTCTCCTTCCAAACTGATCTACAGAAAACTAGAATTTCTGAATATGAGTGTTTTGCAGAAAGTAGGAAAAGAGATATGGCACTTGAAGCCTAATGTATAATGAAGTAAAAAAAATATTTCTAGAGCTACTCTAAGAAAGAGGTGGGATTCTATACCAGGAACACCCTGTGCTAAACAACACCTGAAATCTCTGCTAAACAACCCAAGAAAGGAGTGGAATGTCACATGAAAATTCCAGATCTGAAAAGATCTTACATCAAGAAATAATCAGCATGCCTTCATCCTTGCCTTCATCTCCTTTATATAACATTTGAACCTTCCAAATCATTGGCCCTCATCTAGACTGCACTATCACATGTGGACAAGATCCTCCAAGTTGGACTGTGTTGTTTGACCAAATCAACCATCACGTCTAGGTGCAATGTACACCTTCCATCAAGTGTGCCTTGTTGGCACAACGTTCTCCATCACTTAATCATGGATGTCCCATGATCTTTGACATCTTCAAGATCTTATTTGACTGAATCATATTTGTTTGATCCTTTCAAGATCTTAGTTGACTGTGTCAACCTCCATGATCTATCTCATTAATGAGACAGGTTCTCCAATTTCATTCACACTAGTAGTTGCTCAACTACCTTGTTATGCAGATCTAGGCTAAATTAATCCACATTCACACACACAAAATTGGATATTTATTCATATTGAGGATTGTAGGTCCCTCCACCCTTTTATTTACTTAATTAATTAAGAAAATCAAGGGCTCTAATATTCCAAATATGATGTGAAAATTTGGGAATATTACACGTTCTTGGTTGTTTTTGGGCCCTGTTAGGATGATGGGTCATCTTAGCCTTCTGAGGGATTTGGTAATGATGGAAGGCAGGCTACGTTGTGTCGAGATGCCTTGAACCAGGTTTCCTTGGTTCTAGACCAGTTACATCCGGGTATCGGGTAACCAATGAGCATATGGTGTTTAACAAAGGTCGAAATTGGGGGATGTAAGTAAAATGTCGAGTGTGATGGTTTTCATGACAAATCAAAAAAGAATGTTTCTCTTTCCTTCTCCACTCCCTTTTCACTACTAGATTAATTGGGTAACATTTGCGGAATGATGTTAAATATGGAAATTGGGCGACCAAATGGTTGCAGGCATCCCATAATGTGCAGATTGGATTTATCCGTGGAGGGTGGTTGGGGGTGATGATCTACCCCCTTGTCGGCCTTTCTCCTACTGATATGAGAAAAATAGACCCGGTTGCCTCATTTTCTTGAGTAGTTTAAATATATACAGATTCTTAATCCGATCTGTCTATTGCGGCGAGGCGTTTTATGGCCTTCCATAAAACATTTAATGCCGAACGAAATCGGTGGATGTAAGGACAAAGACGAGCCAGGTGGTCGCCTGAACACACTCGGCACGAATAATAGACTGCTCATAAGCCATCAAGTATACTGGGTTGAGTGGCTACCATCTTTGGAATATCTCTAGAGCTACACAGTCATCAATGACATAATCTCGTTCATCATAGGGTGCGCAGAGCTAAACTAGAGCTTGAGGGTGATTACAGGGGGGGAGGTGGTCGTTCAGGTGATTATCGCTCCTCGAATGCATAAAATATGGTCCTTGTTGCTCCCATCTCTTGAGTTGTAGTATTGTTCATGGATTCTATGTTTGAGCTGGCTAAGTAGGGGCTTTCAGCGGCGAAGCTTCGCATGAAATCCAACATAGACTGGAATCAATGAATATGGGGATAACGGTATACGTGGTGGTTGCTCCGAAAAATCTCACATGTATGTCATCGATGCCAAACTAAGTTTCTTTAGGTAATGTGAGGGACTTGGTACCAACGTTTAAACACCCTTAATTCGGGACACTCTATGACTAAGTGGTTAGGCTCATCGCACAATGTGAAAAATAGGGCCTACCAAGTGGCCTTTGTTTTCCATATTTGGTCTGTTGGGGTGACTTTTTACGAGAAGGATATAGCTTCCTCTCATAGGTACAGTATGGTTTTAGGCTCTCCCTTGTCCATTTTCATGGGTGGATCTTAGGGGTCCTGTTGGTAATATTGCTCTAGGGCTTTCAGGGCATCCCTATATCATGGCATCTCTTGGGAATTGTGGGTATACTGCCCATAATGGTCGCATATGGCACATGCATGGTTGGTTCGCAATGATTTCCCTTGGTTTTTCATGGCCTATTCCATTTTATGGAAACTTGAGGCCATGATATTTATTTCACTGTGTAGAAGAAGATCTAATTCATATAACTCCAGGAAAATATTAGTAGGATGGTCTACGATATCACATAACGTGAAAGGTTGTAATGCCCTATGTATTTTTGGGTTTTCGACTTTATTCCCCCTTTTTTTTTTCTTGGTCGCATTAGCTGGCACTTCTACGGGTGTTTCGTTAACCATTGTGGCCTCCTGTGGGACGATAGGGTTTATTCATGTAGAAATTATGCCAGGACTTCTTAGCATGATTGATGGGACGAAATACCACAGAGGTATTGCGAAAGCCATATTTGGCAATGTTATAGTTTCCAAGACTTGATTTGATGCAAAACCAGGTGGGGGGGTATAAAAATGGGGTTTGAGAAATGGCGTAGGGTAGGAATTTCATGCCAGTGGCTTCGGTCTCTGTACTACTAATTTATATGTTTGGGCTAGTTTTGATGTTTGGTGAGAGCATCATGCACACTGATGTCCCCTTTTTTTTTGGGACTACCTCTGGTATGATATGGGGATCTCCTAGGATATATGATGGTTTGAATTGGCTAGGGCCAAATTCTGTGTACCGCAGAAGTGGTTTCATAGTTGTGTCTACGTATGGTAACACGATATCGAGAGCCATCATGGGATTCTTATCATAGTATGTAAGCTAGTTAATGGTGATGATTAAATCGTCATGGGGGAACATCATCACCCAAAATACAAAGGATGCTATTATAGTCATGGTGTACATATCACTTTTCCCGAGGAGTATTTTGTTTTCTAGTTGTGCATCTAAGACTTCAATTTCTGTAAGTACTATCTTTCCGGCCAATTTTAGAGGGAAATTTTGATATAGATCGATGGGGACTGAAGGGAGACCATCATATGATATCAACATGATGGGATATGGTTTCATTTCAGGTGATCCTAAAGTTTTCCTAATGGATTTGGACATGATGCACATGGATTCTCCTTCGTCAATCATGCATCGGTGTATGGTGATGTTCTGGACTGAAACCGGTATTTGGAAGGTGACCAGAGAAGCAATCCTAGGGCTTTCTTTGTCTAGGTCAAAAACCATTAGGCGCGAATAAAAACCATCAATTGCGCCTAATGTGGAAAGTAGGCCTTTCTGTTGTCTTCGACACGATTGTAGGACTTCCAAGGCTGACATGGAAGTAGTTAATTGTGCCAAATCGTCCACTATGATATCGCTATTAGCATCTTTGGACTGATGTCCTACACGCCTGGTTGGCCCCTTGACCATTTTCAGAAGGTGCTCTATAGGTACTTTGGATATGGTTAATAGTGCATTAGGCACACTCATGCTCATACCCGATGGGTTGGTGTCCGGGGGGTGTCATAGTTACTATTACTTGTTTGGAAGAAAATTTCGTCGTGAGTCATGCAAATTTTATTGTTGCTGCCTCCAATATCATTTTGGGGTGGTTGTGTTTGTTGGTTTTTAACCACTCCTTGGTGGGAAAAGGATCCTACATTACAGTAGGATGTTGGGTAGGTCCCCCTTGTCATCATTTACCCTGAAGTTTTTTCACTTTGGGGAGTTCGGGACAAAGGTGAGTGTAATGGCCGTATTCACCACATATGGCACAAAATTGATTTTTCCTTAGACTTGATCTCTTTTTTTTTTCGCTTGGGAGTTGTTATTTTTCTCTTTGTTTTGATTTTGGTTGGGTTTGCCCCAAGACTGAGATCACAAGGGGCGTTGTTGATTACTGCCCCCTGTCTAGAGTCTCTATTTCGTTTAATTTTAGGCTTCTTTTTCAAAGTGTTAGGAGGGTTATTGCAGATCTCCTAGTCATAATCCTGGAATTTTTGAGCCTGGGATGGTTACACTACGTACTGCCGCATTTTTTTATGGTATGGATTTTGTGCGGGGATAGTGGGATATAGGTTCCCCTGTCCCTCGTTGGTGTAAGATTGCTAGGGGGGTCTCTTCCATGAGCATTCCTAGCTGAGTACTAGGTCCCCTACAAGGGAGGGTACGAGCCTCCCTGTTGTTGATGGTATGGTACCACCCTATTTGTCATATTCTACAAACATGGAGATTTACTTTGGTGATAGCCAGGTTGCATTACGTTCTCAGTAGAATCGTATAAATATCCTCGGCATTGGATACTGCTGCCTAGGTGACCTTGATTCAAGGACATGAACAAACCATCTTTAGTATTCGACGTGCCCGGTAAATCTCTATAATTTTGCAGGCACGGGTCATTTGGTAGCACATTGTAAATATATCATGACTGGTTGTAGATGAGTTCAAGTTGTTGGGCTTTGCTAATGGCATCCTCCTCGGAGGTAGGTTTTTGTGTCGCCATGTCTTTTGAGATCTCTGTTGTGAGAGTTTTCAAAAACAAGTCCAGTAACACTCTATCATCAAGTTTGGCTTTACACAAACTATGACATCGTCAACATTTGTGGAGATGGTCCAATATATGGATGCCTAACATTTTCCTAAAATGAGTCAGTAGTTCCATTCTAGAATCATGGTGAATGGGTAGCTGAAAATAAGTGAGGAAGGCAGTAGCGAGGGCGCTAAAGGTTCTACATGAAGTAGAAGGTTTCTCTACATACCATTATTTATGCTTTAATATGTTCTTATTAAGGCTTAAAGATAATTTCATATTTCTGCCTAATATTTTTTATTTTTGTAGAATATTGTGAGAATATTGGGCAGATTATGAAGCTTTGGAGAAGGACATAATTTAGGTACTTTATCCCTACTACTAGAGGATCAATATTGGAGAATGAATGAAAAAAATATCATGAAATAATTGAGAAATTCTAGAGATATTCTTGAACTCCAATGATTGAGAAAATCTAGGAATGTGTTCCCTGTCATTTACTACAAACTCGTAGTGCTGCGAACCAGATCCACTATTTGAGGGATTTTTGAGGGGACATGTTACTCCTTTCAAGGATAATGCTCCCTCATCATTTTTTATAATTACCAATTCGAATTGGCCTCTAGGGGCATGTATTGTTTAGTCTTATTATGGAGAAAACTGGTTTTTTGGCAGGTCCACTTTCTTTTCTTGTAGGGATGTACTTGGATTGATTCGAATAATGAAGATTGAAACAATTTTTACCTTCTAATGCTTGGTTCCTTCGATGGGAATCTGATCCTCCTTGGAATTGGCCATCCTAGGAGCCTCAGAGCCCTCTTGCACAATTTCTTTATGTTCTTTTCACTTCTTATTCAGATGCATCTCTTATTTCTTCTTTTCATGTTTCTGTATTTAGTATTGTTTCTTTTCTTGTTGTAGGATTAAGATAGATGATTTAAGAGAGTTATTTTGCAGGTTTTTTATAGGTTAAAAATAATTATTCAACTTTATAATAACTTTTGAATTTTATCTTAATCATTAAGCTACTGGATTTGGTTACAAGTTCACGAATATAAGATTTCTGGAAATTCCTTGTAGCGAAATAGTAGTAAGTTTATTCTATTTTTTATAAGGGGTTAAAGATATCCATTTTACTTGATTCCTCTTGTATTATGTCTTAATAATTTTAAATTTAATAAAAAAATTCACCCCATTGCATTTTCACTTGATTAGGTTAGATATTTGATAGATTAACTAGCTCGCTAGTTCTTGAATTTCCAGATTTTAGAGTAGTAATTTTCTGTTATTTTTTTAGCACATGTAAACAAGGGTATTTTGGAGTGATTCCACTTGGAATGGAAACCTAAGACACCATGATTAATAACAAATTGTGTCAAATCCCATTTTCATTTTATTTACTTAGTCATGCGGTGAGTTATTTCCAAAACACACTTGCATCTAGAAAAAATAGAGTTGCATGTAGCACTCTTGTAGCATGTGTAAACTAAATGAGATTTTCTCCCAAAGTTTGGTTTTTGTCTCTTAGACTTCAATTATGACACTTAGAACCTAAATGCATGATTTAGGAATAATAAACACCACTTAGGAAATTCATTTTCACAAATTATATTAGGTATTTTTATAGAATTTTTTTTTTCTTCCTAAGATTAATTTATTGTCAAAGCAACACTTCCATTTCTTAAATTAGTTTATGATTTGATTTCATGGCGTTCCCTCCATTACATCAGATCAAAAAAACAAGGACACATTGTATGTTGCACATATAGTACATGTACCTCTTAATTTTGTACAAATCTTAGGTTGATAAGTAAAGTTGGTAGCCTTGGTAGTTGGAACATTCTTGTTGCAATACTAAGGCTCATGAGGAATCACGGCCACCACTCTAAAAAATATTTGGAAAGGTGTGAATCATGTTGAGGTTTTAACTGTTTCACGATATGCCCACAGGGCTAAAAAAACCATATGGTGCAAGTTTGTTTGTAATATTCCTACTTAGCCTAAGCTAAGAGGAATATACATTTTTGTTTTACTTTTTGTTGCATGAATAAATGAATAAAGGAGGACATGTTATACTCCTAAAAATACTGAATAAATCAATGCCCATGTGAACAAGGATAAATCAGGGCCATGTAAATAAATCACTTGCAAGTGTGAAAGGGGTTTGAGCTGTGAGACTGGGTCAACCTTGACTAAATCTACAACATTGTCTAGATTCAATGTACCTCATAAAGGGACAGCGTAGTTCGAGAAGGAGGCCCCTCATGTGAAAGGAGATTTTTTTTTTCTCCCCTTTTGGATCTAGACTGGAGATCTGCTGATCTAAGGGATCCAAGGGCTGTAAACTCATTTCTGTGTATCAATATCCCAAGAGTGCGTTATTTCAGCAGGCTTGCTGTGCTATCCTAGAATTGGAATATTACAGTGGTATCAGAGCTCCTTTCGTGGCACAAATTGTGCTTTCCTTGGAGCACCACAGCCATGTTGCATTCAGAAGAAGATGAACCTCTTACTAAGAGGGATAATAGGTATCATAATAGAAGTCAAAAGAAGTTTTATTACACTATTGATGAGCAAGACAAGGGTAAAGCCCCTGAAACTGTAGATGACAAAGAAGGATAATAGTTTGCAAGAACTCTATTGGTGGCATGCAAGATCTTGCCAAAGAGATCAAAGAGATGAGGATGGAAAAAATGAGGGAATATCATGGGAGATTTCATCCGTGGGAAAGCTCTGACATGTCTCGTCATTGGGCTGGTCAACTAGTGAACCAGCCACAAGCCCCACAAGCTCCATAACTCTCCACTATGCCTACCTTCTTGGCTATGGAGAATGAAGGACCACAAGAGCAAGCTTCCCTTGAAGACTACTTTGTGGAATATGAATCTCAAAATCAGAGATTTAGAGACCACTTGAGTTTCCAAGATTTTTGTCACGTCAAGGACAGAAGAAGACCAAGGCAATAGTTTAGAGATGGTGAGTTCTTCCATAATCAGGGTAGACACCACTCTATGGGTAGTTTATTTTTTCCTAATTTTGATGGATCATCCTCCAGTTCTGCCAAGGCATGGGTAGAAAATCTGGACATTTAATTTAAGTTGAACAAAGTCCCTGAGATTAAGGCCATTAATATTGTAGTGCTGCACTTTGAAGGTGAAGCACACAATTGGTGGTTCCATGGGCTGTCTACATTGGGACATGTTAGGTCTCTGTAATTTATTAGCAAGATTGGCAGAGTCCAATTACAGAAACAACATCGTTTCAACCAACTTTGGGATTCTAGGATCTAGCCCTCCTGAATCCGGAGAGGGATCTCTCCAATATGTGCAAAGATGGATATTGTCTTTGAAAGCTTAAGGTATTGATATTAGGCTAGTTATGAGGTCAAGGGTTTTGTTTTGTTCTGGATGGTTGAGCATGGAATGTTACTTGAGAGGAAAGTTCTAAGTGCAAAAGCTTCAAAAGTGAGAAGTTGCAAGTGGATAGAACAGTTATGGCTAAGAGATAGATATAACGCTGGTTTTTGATCCATTGGGCTATGGAGTCATATCTGGGCTTTAATTGAGCAACAACATCAAGTGTGATCCAAGAGGCAAGTCATCTATACCACAAGATTATTGAGATTTAAATGATGAAATGGAAACATTAAAGTGTTGGAGGGTTGGAAGCTGATAATAATTTCTCAGAGGATTTATAGTCAGTCCAAACAAGAAAAGCCTCTTAAGTAACTGTTTAAAACCAACCAAGTGCAGGGCTAACCATTGACTACTTGGGCAAGTCTGTATTCAAGCAACTTAATTGACGAACAATCCAGTAATCCGCATAATTACCTTCAGAAAGTATGAAAACATATAAGAGAAACAAAGTGTGAATTAAGATCAGATAAAGTACTTTTAAACCTAGTCTGCTTTCAGTCGACACCAAGGGAAACTTTCGAAATCTGCCTTTGGAGAAAAGAATCTAGGAATCAGGGCGAACCATATCTTCTCTAGTCTAACTTTAATAGCAAAAAATGGAAATCACATTCAAGAACAATGTTTAAGCAAACAGAAGGACGAAAGGAACGCCAACGTTCCTAACTGTTTAAACAATATTGAATCATTCTTAAATAAACAAGCTTGAGGAAAACATTAAGATAAAGATTTCTCAGCCAGAGAAGGTTACTGATATCCAGTAGATCCTAACCCTGTTTAAACTGTTCTTTACAGAGGAATATGAACAATATGGTAGACATAGAAGGAAAAAAATTTAACAAAGAAAGAAGCACTTCACCGGTGATATAGACCAGGATCCCAAGAAACAACTTTTATATTGATGTCAAACCAGTTACAATCTTTAGGTCCAATGTTTCAGTTCAGCAATCATCTTCACTATTCAACCTAACTATTCTAGCATAAACAGAGATTCAAGGGCCAGCGAACACTATGTACAAATAGAAGTCTCCAGCTCAAGTGTATTTCAAAGTTCTGCAACCAACAATTTCTCATCTTCTACTGAGGTATTTATAGAATAATGAGGAGGTGAGACCTAACAAAAGATATCTCAAAGCAATTAATACAGGTTCAAGACTTCTTGGCCTCTTGAGGGGCTCGATGAAGAAGTTCACAGGTGGAACACTGTATTAACTGTTTTACATTTGTGAATTAAGCTCAGCAGGAGCTTTACTGTACTTTGAGGCTTTGGGTATCGTGTGGAGTAACTCCGCAAGTATTTTCTGCATTGATTTCCTTGCAGAAGTAACTCCCTGGCTGCGCTGGAGGCGAATATCTGATTTTATTCATTAACTTCGGCCTTTGTTTTGAAAGGTTTGAGGCAACAGGTGGCTTGGGGGTAGCTAAGGAATCAATTTTCCTCAGATGTGGCAGTGGAGGCTTTCTGTCTGATAAAACACTTTAGGTTTTCTTTTAAACTGTGTTTTAGATTGGGGATTAGGCTTTTGATAACTGTCTTAGCCGTAATCCCCGTAAAAACTGTCTTCGATCTTCATCTGTTGTGCTTTGTCTTCAAAACTGATACTCTTTAACTATTCTCTTGAATAAAACAGTGTCTTGTCGATGTGTAGGGGTAGCACAGGCCATTTACGTGTTATCAACGCTCATGAAACGCTGATAAATCACTGGATTCAAACCTGCGAATGGTTGTGTTTTAATAGCCCGAAGGCGCAGGAAACATCTTTCCCGGTCTTCGGCCTTTCTTCATAACATAATGGAAAACCATAGAAATACGTGCAAAACACAAAACAATTAAGAAATCCTACGGAAATAGGTTTAAAGTGCTTCATATGGCGGGGGAGGAGCGTAGCCGTCGGATAAAATATCTAACGGTGGAGATCGGTGCAGAACAGGCAAAGGAGAGCGGGGAGAAGAAATAAGGCGGGGTGGTTTTGGACCGTCCGATCTGGACACGTGGACGGTCCAGATCTAATCAGAGGATCGCAATCGGAGGGGAGAAACAAAGGGCGTGATTGGAAAATGCCGATGTGATTGCGCGATCGGGGAGACTTGTGCGATTAAGCGATGACCGTTGGATTGGCGGGAAATGGATGGACGGGATTAAATCGGAGCCATCGCAATCGGGGAGCGCTGAAAAGGGGATGCGATTGAAACTTACGATTAGAAACTTGCGATTGAGCACTGGCCATTGATCTAAGGACCTGATCAACGGCGGGGAATGAATCGGAGGGATCGCAATCGGAGGTGGAAGGTAGGTGCATGCGATTACGCAATCGGGGAAAGTTGCGATGCGATTGCGCGATCGGGGAGACTTGTGCGATTAAGCGATGACCGTTGGATTGGCGGGAAATGGACGGACGGGATTAAATCGGAGCCATTGCAATCGGGGAGCGCTGAAAAGGGGATGCGATTGAAACTTACGATTAGAAACTTGCGATTGAGCGCTGGCCGTTGATCTGAGGAACATATCAACGGCGGGGAATGAATTGGAGGGATCACAATCGGAGGTGGCAGGTAGGTGCATGCGATTACGCAATCAGGGAAAGTTGCGATGCGATTTGAAACTCCGATGTGATTGAGCGATGGCCTTTCGATCGACGATGATCGACGGTGGAGATGGAACAGGGGGAAACCCTTTCATACATACGAAAACCAAAGTTTTTACAATAAAAACAAGTTAAAATGGGTCGGGCGGAAAATATATAAGTAAAGGGAAAAGGCGCCC
The DNA here is from genome assembly GCA_034641835.2 of Pinus albicaulis. NCBI lineage: Eukaryota > Viridiplantae > Streptophyta > Pinopsida > Pinales > Pinaceae > Pinus > Pinus albicaulis. The sequence goes on from CM076570.1 coordinate 212,850,701, forward strand.
GATTGCGGGGCCGTGGGATATATGAACTGTAATATGCCTGGGAGTATATATAACAAGGGCCTAATCGCAATTTGAACTGCGGGCCTGGTCATTCCGATCAACCCATTGAAATTTCCCCGATTGCGATTGCGCGATCGGTCTTTTCGATCAACCCATTAAAGTATTTCAACATGTGTTTTTAAGTTTTCAACTTAAAACATTTGGAAAGTGGGTTTTTGGATTTACAAAGGAAAATATGATCGGAGAGGGATTTTTTTCAATGGTTTAGCGCCCGATTGCGGGCCCACAGGTTAAACGAAATAACTATATGATCTGCGGTTTATGATAAAAAGGGTTGATCGCAATCGGAGTTTTGAAATGGATCAAAAAAAGTGCACACTTGAATCTTTGCGATGCGATTAGCGCTAATGGGACTAGCGCCTGGTTCTGGGGAAAGGGCATGTGGGGGAAGTGGTTTAGGACTTGGCCCAAAGGGGCTTAAGTCCATAGTAATAAAACTTTGATTTTTATAAAAAATTTCAAGGATTTAAATGGATTTGGGGGTTTCGGTAAGGTTTTTAAAGTAAGTTTCACACCTGATAAAGTGGTCTTTATAAATGGAAGAAGGAAATTCATAAAAACGAAGGGGATTTTATACGTGAAGGTTAATTTTGGAGTGGGGAGGAAAGGGAAAATGATAGTTTTTCAGCAGTTTTTTCTCTTGGATTTTTAGCAGAAATTTTCAGAGTATGAAATGGGAACAACAATTGTAGGATCTGGACAGAGGCATGAGGCCTTTAAAAGTCTTCAAGAGCCAACAGTTTTTTGGTAATAAAAATTGTTCCTTGAAGGCTCAAAACAGATTTAGCCACCTTTGGGTATAACAAATTTTATAGGTGGCTAACAGGACATACCAATGTGACTACCTATTTTGAGTTTACTAGAAGACTAGTGGAGAGGTTTGATAGGAAGGATCCAAAAGCACCCTTCATAAGCCTTGCAAAGCTAAAGCAATCTCGGAATGCATAAACTTATATCTCTGAGTTTCTAAGATTATCAGTCATGGTTCCTGATCTATCTATAGCAAGGAGGGTGTACATGTTCATCAATGGCCTAGAGGAACCTTTTCATGGGTTGGTTAAATCTACCAAGCCCATCACTTTACATGATGTCATTGGGAGGGCTAGAGACCTACAAGATGCTTTGCCAAAATCAAAGGAAACTTTCTATAGCAAGGCCCCTCACCTTTCTAAAGGGAAGGGAGAAAAATTTTATCCTTCCAAGGAGAGCTAATTCAAGAAGTCTCTTGACATTGAACTCAGGAGGGAGTTGAGAAATAAGAGACTGTGTTTCGCTTGCCAAGATTCATGGGCACTGGGACATAGATGTGCTGCTGAGAAATCACACTACATAGAAGTCTTCTCGGATTTTGAGGAGGAAGATGAAGATTATGAACCAAGGAGGGGTCACAGTGTTGATACTATTGAGGAGGAACCAACACCATCTGGAGATGGGGATGGAGCCTTTGCTCCAACAGGTGGGACTCTTGAATCTTTGAGAGGAGTACCTAAGTAATTGACCCTAAGAGTACAAGGTTCAATCATGAATCAGAGGGTATATGTGCTGATTAACAGTGAGGCAACCCACAACTTTATTGATGCTCATCTTGTGCAAAGGAGAGCAATCCCCACTGATAATTTTGAGGGATTCTATGTTTTGGTCCCATGAGATAGGACCATGCAATGCATTCAATATCTTCCCTCACTTTCGATCACTATGGGATCCTACACTCTGGTGGATCACTTTTTGGTAGTTGACATACGATACACCAATATCATTCTAGGTGTCCAATGGTTGATTACTTTGGGGAAGGTCACCACTGATTGGAAAGCTTTGAAGATGGAGTGGGTGGACTTGAAGAGTGGGAAACCACAAATGATTCAAGGCATGAACACTTATCCCTCACCTAGTACTTCCACACAAACAACAGAGATGGATTTACGCATTGGAAGTAGGGATCTCACAGCCCCTTCTCTTATGTTCATGAGAATGTTGCAAGGGACATTCCTATCTAGTGGAAAACCACCTGGGATGCCACCAGATTCAGATCTTATGGGGGAGGCTTCACAAAGTGCTGCTCCAAATCTAGATACAGGAGGTTTTGGAGCAATGAGAGACCAAGTTACAGCGCTGGAGGGCTTGGGACAACTCAAGAATGAGGGCGATATTCTTCCTGCATCACTATCACCCTCTCTCTTTTCTGAATCTGTGTTGTGGGAGGAGAAGAATGGGAGGATCAGCCTTCCAACAAGCAAATTTGGCATGAGAAATGTCAAAAAGGATATCAACAACATGACAAGCACTTCCATGCATGTATCATCAGCGGTGTCATTGTTGAATAGTGTGGATCTGTATTGGAAATCTCAACTGCTTGTAGAGTATTCCAAAGATCTCCACACAGGTATGATATTAGATGACATGCAACAAGAAGAGGGCTACTTATTCCAAGGGGGAGTCATCTATTATCATGGTAAGGTCTTCTTGGCTAGAGCTTCCAAGCTCAAGCAGAAGATACTACAAGGGGCACATGAAGAATTATTCCTTAGCCATATGCATTCAATGAAGGTCTATACCCTGATCATGAGGAGCTTTGATTGGGAAGGCATGAGAGAGGAACTACATCAGCACTTTCAAGAGTGCATTAGCTATGGAGGATTGGGGCAGCCAATGGACTCTTTGCAAGAGTCATTTCATCCAGTTATTCCTTTGCTTGAGAGGAGGGAAATGCTCATGCACAACTCCATGTGTATGAAGGACTATGATGGTAAAATATATGATCATGCCAAGAAAGTTGTATTTTCTGATTTATCACATTATTTTACCATGTTTTTGTAGGCTATGACTCCTAAATGGAGTGAGAGAACATGTGGATCACATGATTTTTGGTGGGCCAATAGAAATGTTAAGCTTGGCCACTCCCTTATTGTGCAAAGGGAGATTCCTTCTCATGATGGGTGCTTTCCAAAGGCACCAAACTTATCTAACACCTTTAGCCATGTTAAGGTGACTCATGCAGCAAATGTGTGGTGGGAATGCCACTTACCACACCTTGATCTAATACAGGTAGGTGATGCACTGCACTGGCATCGCATGTGGGATTTTGACCCACCTCCTCAAGCTCAAATTTTTGTTTGCATATTTGTAGTCTTGCTCCCATACTTGGATGATATAGTTGTATTTTTTATGGGGTTGCATGGAGGGAGGATGGACAGTTTGCATGTACCACATGGTTTGGAACTTCTACCTGTACCTCATGATACATTTTTTAGATGGAGCATTGCTCCAGCCATGTTTTTTTCTATTGATTTTTTCACTCCTGGGGGGATGGATTATGCACATATTATGTTGACCTTGGAGAAAAAATTCATGATGTATTGGCTTGATGAGTACTCGGATTATGATGAGGACTGGATCATTGATTATGCCATCAATGAAGGAGGGGAATTACTACGGCTCTCACCCTATCAGTTTCTTGAGGACAAGCAACATTTTGGAGGGGACGACTGTAATATTCCTATTTAGCCTAAGCTAAGAGGAATATACATTTTTGTTTTACTTTCTGTTGCATGAATAAATGAATAAAGGAGGACATGTAAAAATCCTGAAAAGACTGAATAAATCAATGCCCATGTGAACAAGGATAAATTAGGGCCATGTAAATAAATCACTTGCAGGTGTGAAAGGGGTTTGAGCTGTGATACTGGGTCAACCTTGACCAAATCTACAATGTTGTCTAGATTCAATGTACCTCATAAAGGGACAACACAGTTCAATAAGGAGGCCCCTCATGTGAAAGGAGCTAACTCATCAAGGTGGTTTAGGGTTTGCAAAGGCTCTCATCTTATAAAAGGAAGGGGAAGGCAGCAAGAGAAGGTTGATTGATTATATTTCTGAGTATCTTTTCTGTTTAGACAAATACTATTCTCTGATCTTTAGTGGAGAATTGTGCTACTTAGCACTTGGAGTTCCTATGCAGGGATTTCACCTCTTCCATTGAGGATTCTTGGAGGATTATTTGCTAATTTGATCCACTATTAGGCTTTGGGCCAAGCTCTAATTTCAACTGCAACGCAGATCCCGTGAGGGTTTGATTTCTTTTGTAGGCTGCAACAAGTGGAACTCTAGATCTGCGAAGATCTAGCTTGTATTGGAACCTCTTCTCATGGAGTGTGTCTTTTAACCTCCTGGAAGAGTGCATCCACTATTTGAGCTTCAGATTTGTATCTTGGCATTAGGCCATCATTGTATTCAAGCTACAATGCAATTTTCATTGAGGAACTACGTTATTTTCATTAGAGGTTTTGCAAGGTGTTTTGATCCCATTTTTTATGAGAGATATTTGCAGATGGTTTTTTCCTTTCACTTTGGTGATCCATGGATTAGCTTTCTGATCCATGTTCTATTTAGATCTGATATATTTTAATGTAAATTCATCTTCAGAAATTTCTGAAGCATTTTGCAGATCTGCAACTTCAAACTCAGATCTACTCTTTGTGATGCATGATTTGGTCAAAACCCCAACGGGATCTTGTAAATAAGACTATCTAGTTTCCAGATCTGAAATTGATCTGATGTTTTGTCCAAAAATATGTCCTAGATCTGAGTTTTAATATTCAGCTGCTGCATCTCCTAAAAATAACGCTGTAAAGCCATTTTTCAGTTTATAAATGTGTTGCAGCCTTCTTTTCTGAAGTTTTCTTGCTCTATTGTCTCATGTATTATATTGTATATTGAAAGAGCTTCATTTTAATTCTGATTTTCTGTTGTATACTCATAAGTTAATCATATTTGATGGCCTCCTTCTCATACTGTCCAAGAATGCGTTATTTCTAAAGCAGTTTGTTGTGCATAGCTGCAGCCCCTCTTGTAGGGTGTTTTTCAGCTAGACTAGGTGGTGGGAGATCTATTTACCACACCTTGTTTGATTTGTTTTTGCTCCCCTTTTGTATATAGACTCCAGATCTACTTATCTAAGGGATCCAAGGGCTGTAAATGCATTTCTGTGCATCAATCTCCCAGGAGTGTGTTATTTCAGCAAGCTTGTTGTGTTATCCCAGATTTGGAATATTACATTGTTTTATGGTTATTAACCATATGTTATAACATTGTTTTGAGTACTTTATTAATATATTCTACCTAAAAATTGGACTGGAGGTAGTATAGTGATGAAAATTCATGTGTGAATTCTAGGTTATGAGACATCTCTTGGAATATTTCATTTTTGAAATGCTTTCCATTATCGGAGACTAATTCCTTAGGCACACTAAATCGTGTGATGACATGGTTGAAGAGAAATTGTGCTGTGATTTCAGCCATTTTTTCATATGTGGGAATGGCATCTGCACACTTGGCTAAATATTTGACGACTATAATAATTTATTTGTGGTTTCCAAATGACACAGGGTTTCAAGTCATAAAGTCTATTCCCCATTTTCAAAAGGGACTGGCTATAATGACTGAGTGTACAACAGTGGGAGGTGATCTTGACTTTTGGGTGAAGCATTGGAATCACTCCCACCATTTGACTTCTTGAATGAAATCATGGAATAGGGTGGGCCATAAATAACCTGAACATAGGAATTTTTGGGTAATAGCCATCCCTGAGAGGTGGTTGCCGCAAGCCCCACTATGACAGTGATTTACGGCTTTCTCACCTTGGTCATGGGTGAGGCATAAATGTAAAATAGTTTCAATCCCTCGTCGATAAAGGACGTCCACCATGAGGAGGTATCGATGGGTCTGGTGGTGTATGCACCTTCATTCATCATGTGTGAACTTTGGCTTAAAATTTTGGGTTCTTAAGAATAATAGGATATCGCTATATCAAGGATCCTCAGTCGTCACTTGAAATATGTGTTCATCTTGTAGTGAGTCATTAACTGGGGATCCTTTAGTCAGACTTGGGAGGTTAGTGATGAACTCAACTAAGATTAAAGATTTTTTTCTCTTGGGGGAGCTAAACTGTAGGTCGAATTCCTATGGTATGCTACCCATCAAGCGTATTTGTGGTTCATCAGATGGAATTTTACCAGATACCTCATGGGGTTGATAGGTGCTATGACTGTTGTAGACGACAGGATGATGTAATGCCGAAGTTTTTGTATTGTGTGTACAAGGGTTGGGGAAGTTTTTCTTCGGGTTCATATTTTAAAGTGGGGCCAGATAATTTCTTACTGACATAATAGATTATGGGTTCTTTACCATCTGGTCATTCTTGGACTAACACCCCAGCTATGGCAGTGTCTGCTGCTAATAGGTATAGGGTGTAGTCTTTATCATAATTTGGTGGGATGATCAGAGGGGCTCAAGGCAATGTGTCTTTTAGCACCTCAAATGATTTTTGAGCCTGATCATCCCATTTAAACAGAATATTATGATGGAGCAGGTGTAGGAATCCTTGTGCGCAATTGGAGTAGTCGGGGACAACACATATTAAGAATTTGGCTTTCCCTTGCAAGCTTTGAAGTTACTTGAGAGTTTTGGGTGTGACACCTCTTTGATTTCCTGGACCTTGAGGGGGTCCATTCTGATCCCATGTTGGGATATGATGAAACCTAATATTATACATGAATTGATGCATAAGACACAATTGAGAGGGTTCAAACATAGGTTGTAGTGTTGAAACCATTGGAATACCAACCATAAATCCTCTAGATGATCACTTGGCTACTTCGATTACATGGTGAGGTCGTCCAAGTAAGCTAAGATAAGTTGGGTCAGGTCATGAAAGATATAATTCATGTTCTGCTAGAAGGTGGCTCCAAAATTTTAAAGACCTAAAGGCATAACCTGGTATCCGAATGTGCCCAAGGTGTAGTGAATGTTGTCTTGTACCAATCTGTGTGCCAAATTTGAAGTTGATTGTAACCTGAGAATCCATCAATGAAGGAAAAGGCCGCATGATCGGTGCAAGCATTAATAACTTGGTCAATAAATAGGTTAGGGTAGTTGTCCTTGGGATAATCTTTATTCAAATCTCAGAAATCACTGTAGACTCAAATGGTGCCCTATTGTTTCATGAAGGGAACAAGGTTCGAAACCCACGACGTGTAAGAGATTGGATAGATGAACCCGACTTTGTGAAGTTTGTCAATTTCTTGTTTGATTGCTTCTGCCTTATATGGGTGTAATTAACATTTTTTTTGGCGCGTTGGTGGTACGTCAGGCGAGGTGTCAATGTGGTTTTCTACGATAGTGGGGCTAAGCCCTGGAATTTCCGAATAATCCCATGCGAAGATGTCGTTGTATTCTTGGAACAAGTTTTTGTAAGCGACTACCTTGTATGTGGAACATGACTCCCCTAGTGATATTTCTTTGAACTTTCCTACTTTTCTCGAGATATTCACCTTAATGGTTGGTGAAATATTCGACATGTTCCCTTATTCAAACACATTGTGCACTAGGATGGTATTTTGAACCAGTATACCTTCCCTAATGGGAGGAAGTATTTAGATTCAATGGAATATATCTCCTAGGTTTCTCTATTGTTAGGTCCAAATATGTTTTCTGGAAGAAAAAATGAGCGGTGAAGCATTGAGTCCCACGAAAAATTTGGTTCCGTCATCTAGAATATCCTCGTCTAAATGAAACAGGAAATGTAAGGGGAAATTGGTTTGTGCGAGCCCATGAGGAATTGGTTCGGGCCTAACAGTGCTGGTTGACAGACATGAATATTATTCCATAGTTGATGTTGTGTAGCCAGGCAAGGTTGACAAGGCGCAGACAGGTTGATTTTTCACTTTTGGCAGTACAACTATTGTTGTGGTAGTTGTAGCGGTCTTGAAACCAATGAAAGATGAGCAAACAAAACGATTCATGGTTCCCATGCATGATGAGATGAATTGTATATGGTGTTGTGTGTTGTCAACATTGAATGGTGGAAGAATTTCTGGTGTGGTGGTTTGTTTGAGATAAAATTCATGCTCTTCTAGCAGCATACTAAGGGTGCTCGCTCTTCCTAGATTTGGAAGTTGTGTTGAGTGCAGAGGTGCTGAAATTTTTCCATTAAGGGGCACAAATCTATTTCCTGATTGTAACTTGTTCAAATGGTGCATGGTGTCAAGGTGCCTATTCAGTAGATGGTGTAAGAAACAATACTACTCTTTGTGCCTAAAGTGGATTCTCAGAGATATTTGGGCATTAGGGCATGTTTTTTCTTTTTCCATCTCTGAGTCTTTGGCTTTGGTTATTTTGGCTCTATCAGGGAGTTCAAACTCAATGTTTCCCTTGCCACTCATAGCCTTGGGAAGTATTCACAATTCATAGTATGGTGGAATTGTGATCAAATCCTATAATAGTAGTTTGTGATCTTCTCCTGATTAGAGAGATTGATCTATGGTATGGTGGTAACCATGCAAAGACTATCAGTGAGTATTTTGAGTTCCTGACATCGATTGACCCTCTCGTCATTTATATCACATAGAACACATGAAGTTCTTGGTTGTTTTTGGGCCCTGCTAGGATGATGGGTCATCTTAGCCTTCCGAGGTATTTGGTAATGATGGGGGGCAGGCTACGTTGTGTCGGGCTTCCTTGCGCCAGGCCACCTTGGTTATAAACCAGTTACATCTGGGTATCGGGTAATCAATGAGCGTATGGTGCCTAAAAAAGGTTGAAATTGGGGGATGTAAGAAAAATTTTGAGTGTGATGGTTGTCATGACAAATCAGAAAAGAATTTTTCTCTTTGCTTCTCCACTCCCTTTTCATTTCTAGAGTAATTGGGTACCATTTGCGGAATGATCTTAAATATGGACATTGGGTGACCAAAGGGTTGCAGGCATTGCATAATTCGTAGGCTGGGTTTATCCGTGGAAGGTGGTTTGGGGCAATGATCTGCACCCTTGTCGGCCTTTTTTCTGCTGATATGAAGAAAATAGACATGGTTTCCTCATTTTCTTGAGTTTTCAAAATTTCTATGGATTCTGAATCCGATCCATCTATTGTGGCGAGGAGTGTTATTGCCTTGCATAAAACATTTAATGCTGAATGAAATTGGTGGATGTAAGGACAACGACGAGCCAGGTGGTCCCCTGAACACACTCGACACGAATACTTAACTTCTCGTAAGTCCTCGTAGTATACTAGGTTGAGTGGGTACCATCTTCGAAATATCTCTAGAGCTACACAGTCAGCGATGACGTAATCTCATTCATCATAGGGTGTGCAAAGCTATAATAGAGCTTGAGGGTGATTATGGGGGGGAGGTGGTCGTTCAAGTGACTGTCACTCCTCCAACACATAAAATATGGTCCTTGTTGCTACCATCTCTTGATTTTTAGTATTGTTCATGGATTCTATGTCTGACCCGGCTAAGTCGAAGTTTTCAGAAATGAAGCATTGCATGAAATACAACATAGAATGGAATCGGTGGATATGGGGATAACGGCGTATGTGGTGGTTGCTCTGAAAAATTTTACACGTATTTCATTGATCTCGAACTAATTTTCTTTAGGGAATGTGAGGGACTTGGTACCAACGTTTAAATGCCCTTAATTCGGGACACTCTGTGACTAAGTGGCCAGGCTCATTGCACAGTGTGCACAATGGGACCTACTGAGTGGCCTCCGTTTCCATCTTTGGTCCATTGGGGTGGCTGTGTACGAGAACGATATAGGTTCCTCTCATAGGTACAGTATGGTTTTAGGCTCTCCCTTTTCCATTTTCATGGGTGGATCTTAGGGGTCCTGTTGGTAATATTTGTCTAGGGCTTGCAGGGCATCCCTATATCATGGCATCTCTCGGAAATTGTGGGTATAGTGCCCATAATGGTCGCATATGGTGCATGCATGGTTGGTTCTCAATTCTTTCCCTTGGTTTTTCATGGCATATTCCGTTTTATGGAAACTTGAGGTCATGAAATTTCTTTCACTATGTAGCAGAATATCAATTCATCTAACTCTAGGAAAATATTAGTAGGATGGTCTACGATATCACATAATGTGCAAGGTTGTAATTCCCTTTGTATTTTTGGGTTTTCGACTTTATTCCTTTTTTTTTTTCTTCTTGGTCACATTAGCTGATGCTACTATGGGTGTTTCATTAACCATTGTGGCCTCCTATGGGGCGATAGGGGTTATTCATGTAGAAATGATGCCAGGACATCCTAGCATTGTTGGTGGTACCAAATACCACAGATGTATTTCGAAAGCCATATTTGGAAATGTTATAGTTTCCATGACTTGATTTGATGCAAAACTAGGTGGGGGGGTATAAAAATGGGGTTTGCGAAATGGCATAGGGTAGGAATGTCGTGCCAATGGCTTCGGTCTTTGTACTACTATTTTATATGTTTGGGTGAGTTTCAATGTTTGATGAGAGAATCATGCACACCAATGCCCCCTTTTTTTCTGGGACTACCTATGGTATGATAGGGGGATCTCCTAGGATCGATGATGGTTTAAATTGGCTAGGGCCAAATGCTGTGTACCGTGGAAGCAGTTTTGCATTTGTGTCTACGTACAGTAACACGACATCGAGAGTCATCATGGGTTTCTTATCATAGTATGTAATTTGGTCGATGGTGATGATCCAATCATCATGGGGGGGACATCATCACCCGAAAGACAAATGATGCTTTTGTAGTCATGGTGTACATATCACTCTACCCGAGTAGTATTTTGTTGTCTAGTTGTGCGTCTAAGACTTCAATTTCTATAAGTATTGTCTTCCCGACCAATTATAGGGACAATTTGATATAGATTGATGGGGGTTGAAGGGATACCATCATAAGATATCAACATGATGGTAGATGGTTTCATTTTAGGTGTTCCTAATGTTTTCCTAATGGGTTTGAACATGATCCACATGGATGCTCCTTTGTCAATGATGCATCGGTGTATGGTGATGTTCTGGACTGAAACCGATATTTGGAAGGCGACTAGAGAAGGAATCTTGGGGATTTCTTTGTCTAGGTCAAAACCATTAGGCACGAATCAAAACTGTCAATTGCGCCTAATGCAGAAAGTAGGCCTTTCCGTTGTCTTTGGCACAATTGTAGGACTTCCAAGGCTGACATGGCAGTAGTTGATTGTCCCAAATCGTCCACTATGATATCGATATGAGCATCTTTGGACTGATTTCCTATGCGCCTGGTTGGCCCCTTGACCATTTTCAGAAGGTGCTCTATAGGTAATTTGGATATGGTTAACGATGCATTAGGCGCACTCATGCTCGTACCAAATAGGTTGGTGTCCGGGGGGTGTCATAGTTACTATTACTTATTCGGAAGCAAATTTTGTCACCAGTCATGCAAATTTTGTGGTTTCTGCCTCCAATATCATTTTGGGGTGGTTGTTTTTGTTAGTTTTTAACCACTCCTTGGCAAGGGAAAGGCTCTTGCATTACAGTAGTATGTTGGGTAGGTCCCCCTTGTCATCAGTTACCCTAAATTTTTTTCAGTTTGGGGAGTTCGAGACAATGGTGAGTGTAATGGCCCTATTCACCACATATGGCACAAAATTGATTTTTCCTTAGACTATATCTCTTTTTTTCCCTTGGGAGTTGTTATTTGGCTCTTGGTTTTGATTTTGGTTGGGGTTTTCCCAAGACTGAGATCACAGGGGGGCATTGTTGATTACTGCCCCCTGTCTAGAGTCTCTATTTTGTTCATTCCTAGGCTTCTTTTTCACAATGTTAGGAGGGTTATTTTGAATCTCCTAGTCATAAGCCTGGCGTTGTTGAACCTGGGATGGTCTCACTAGGTACCGGTGCATTATTTCATGGTGGTGGATTTTGTGTAAGGAAAGGGAGATATAGGTTCCCCTGTCCCTGGTTAGTGTAATATTGTTGGAGGGGGTCTCTTCCATGAGCATTCCTAGCTGAGTACTCGGTCCCCTACGAGGGAGGGTATGAGCCTCCTAGTTGTTGATGTTATGGTACCACCCTATTCTTCATATTCTGCAAACGTGCAGATTTAATTTTGTGGTAGCCCAGTTGCATCACATTCTCAGTAGAGTCGTATAAATATCATCGGTACTAGATACTTCTACCTAGGTGACTTTGATTCAAGGATCCAATCAAACCATATGTAGTATTTGACGTGCCTAGTAATTCTCTATAAGTTTTCAGGCATGGGCCGTTTGGCAGCACATTGTAAATATATAATGACTGTGTGTAGATGAGTTCAAGTTGTTGGGATTTTCTAATGGAATCCTCCTCTGAGGTAGGTTTTTGTGTCGCCGCGTATTTTGAGATCTCTGTTGTGAGAGTTTTCAAAAACAATTCCAGCAACACTCTATCATCTATTTTGGCTTTACACAAACTACGACATCGTCGTCATTTGTGGAGATGGTTCGATATATGGATGCTTGGAGTTTTCCTAAAATGAGCCAGTAGTTCCATTCCTCAATCATGGTGAATGGGTAGCTGAAAATAAGTGAGGAAGGTGGTAGCGAGGGCACTAAAGGTTCTATGTGAATCAAAAGGTTGCTCGACATACCTCGAACTCATAATGGTGGTAGTGTGTCATCTTTGATGCCTAAGTGGAAAAATACCTCGCACTCCTCCCTCTAATGGGGGGAGGTCCAAGAAATGCCTATATCGACGAGGTCCCATTGAGACCGTTATGGTGTCGACTAGCTTTGCCTTGGTGATACTTTTTGTTTACAGGGTGAAGGAGGATGTTTATCAAAGAAAATACGATCACATGCATAAAAGAAATCGAAAAAATAAGAGGTAATTTTTCCTTCAATTTAATTCTATGTGATCAAGAAAAAAAAATATGATTTGGTTGTTTTGCATATGATTCTCAAAATCCTAAATAGACCTAATCGTCCTTACACTCTCAATGTAATTGGGCCTTGCAAAGATGTCTTCTAATGGGTAGTCGGGCTAACGTCCTGAAAGAACCAATGTTGCCTTCCAATAGTCAAAGAATCGCCCAAGTTAATGGTAAGAGGATCTACTGTTTCTTGCACCGTCATCTACAAGGAGAGATGCCCTAGCTTTGGCCACTAAAGTACTATCGTCCCACGTGAGTGTTTGAGTCTTGAGATGCTAGGTCCTTATATTACTAGTATAGTCCCTTATTTTTGTTATTTTAACCCCCTTATTGTTATTTTTGTACCCCTATAACCCCCATATTGTTACTATTGTGCCCTTACATTATTATTGTTAGGTCAGTTAGGATTACATTGTGGCCCCATAGACTCCTATATATAGAGAGGAGGTTTTGTAATTTGTATCATCCAAGAATCGTTGATTCATGTAATGTATTGGAGGTTTCCCCCTCGAAGTGGCTTGTTTCTAAGGTGTTGATATCTTTTTTCTTCTATTTTTGGAGTTGGTTTCACAACATTTGGTATCAGAGCTTTGGGATTTTGGGGTTTCGCTGCTCTAAACAGGTCATCGTGGAATTTTCGCTATAACTTGTTTTATAAGAAGGTTCCAAAGCTGAAAATTTTTAGAGTGTGAAGCCAAAATCCTGAGGAACATCGTTAAACAATTTCATATCCTGGTTTGCAATATTTTCGGAGATATGATTTGTGGAAGTTAGGTCATTTTGTAGGCTCCTAAATTTAACCTAAACATGTCATCATGGAATTTTCGCTATAACATTTTTTCGACGAAGGTTAAGAAGCTAAATTTTTTAGAGTGCAAAGAAAAAATCCTGAGGAACATCGTCAAAAAATTTCAAATCTTGGTTCACAATATTTGCGAAGATATGATCTGTGGAAGTTAGGGCTTTTTCAAGCTTCTGAATTTCATCTCAAAGAGGTGATCGTGGGAAATGCTTCATAGCTCTCTTTCTGAGAATCGGATTGGAATGATGTAAAAAGTACCTGCAAGTACATAGACTTTAGTTTTCTGCCTATCAATTTCAGATCCAAAGAAGGAAAAAGTGACACGTGGCAAGTCGTGCAAGTTTTCTCTACTGAACTAGTCCATAATTAGGTCATTATGGGAGATTGGGCATAACTTTGCCTTGAAAAATCCAAATTAGGTCAGACCTGTGGCATTCGAAAGAAGATTCAGAGGAATAATATAGGGCTGAATTTCAGATATTGAAGATCCAAAATCATATAGATAATTCAGTTTCAATATCGAGCTCCTCAAAAGCAAGAAAAAGGTGTGCATTTTTTTCGAATTACATAAGTCGCGTTTGAAAAAAATTAGTTTGAATTTATTCCAAGGGAATATTGAAGAATAGATATTATTATTGGGTTCTAAAATGCCCCGTAAAAATAATTCAACACCCATTAAGCCTTCAGAAGGCTCCACTATGACTCATGAAGATGAAGAAACACAACATGAGATATCAAAATTACAAGAGCAAGTGCACCAAATTTCACTATCGCAAAGAGAAACAAAAAATGAAATGGAAGTTTTGAAGAAAGGCATGGAAACTAAGATGGATGGTTTGAATAAAGGCATGCAAGATAAGATGAATGGTTTGGAAGCTAAGATGGATGGCATGGAAGTGGGCATAGAAATTAATATGGATGGCATGGAAGCTAATATGGATGACATGGAAGCTAAGATCGATGAAAAAATGAAAGGCAACATGAAAAACATGAAGAATGATCTAAAAGTAGACATTGAAGTTTTGGAAAAGTTGATACAAGAAATGTTTCCTAATGGAGAAAATATAGTAAAGGAAACTCATGATGAGAACAAAATAAACGTTAATCATGATTTCATAAACTCTAAGCTTGGATGGAAGAACCACCATATTCCAAAGATGGATATGAGGAATTTTTATGGCAAGGATCCCGTAACATGGATACTACAAATGGAGCAATATTTTGATCTCAATAATGTGCAAAACACACAAAAGGTACGCATTGCAACTTTACATTTAGAACAAAATACATTTGTATGGTATCGATGGCTATTCTCCCGTAAAAAAATTGTCACTTGGTCAATTTTTACGGAGGAAATGATAGCACATTATGAGGATACAAAGAGAAACACCTTCTTTAGCCAATTGATAAATCTCAAACAAAAGGGTTTAGTTGCAGAGCACATTGAGGACTTCCAAAAATTGAATATAAGGGTAACTGATATTCTACAGGAACACAAGATTGATGTCTTCATAGGGACTTTAAAGGATAACATCCAACATGAAGTTCACATTTGGGAACCAGATTCATTAGAAAAGGCATTCAGGTTGGCAAGAAAAATTGAATGTAAAATAATGGCGACAAGGAAGCCTACCACTCACATCTATAAATATGGAAGTGTTGCTACTCCTAGACTTCCACAACCTACAAGGTTGACACCACAGCAATTGGAAGAAAAAAGAGAAAAAGGTCTTTGCTACAGTTGTGATAGAAAATACACTAAAGGTCATAAGTGTGCTGAGAAGAAATTATTTTACATAGATTGTGAAGAGGAGGAAGAAAATGAACAATAAACTTCAAAAGAAGAGGATATACACCAGGAAGCAACCCTAAAAGAAGAAGAAATGAGTCTGACCATATCATGTAATGCATTGGAAGGAATTAACACTCCTCAAACTCTCAATATAGAAGGACATATCAAGAAGAAAAAGGTAATAGTGTTGATTGATTCAGGTAGTACCTATCATTTTATTCATTGTAAGGTAGCCAAGGAATTGAATTGTTTCTTATACCCAGCACCAGAATGTCAAGTGATGGTTGCAAATGGAGGAACTATAAATTGCACTGGAAAATTCCATAATATCAATCTATCCATGGGGGAATATGTATTTAATATTCCAATGCTTTCCATCCCAATGGGAGGTGTTGATGTTGTACTAGGAGTGCAATGGTTACAATCTTTGGGGACAGTAGCTTTTAATTTTCAAGAACTTTTCTTGAAATTTTTTTTGGAAGGAAAGGAAATCGAATTAGGAGGCATCACAGGGAATCCAGGAAAGATAATAAGCTCTAATGTCATGACAAATCTTCTGAAGAAAGAACAACAAGGCGTAATTTCACAATTATGCTCACTAGAAGTTCCAACATCAAAATCATCTATTTCTCCAGATCTCCAAAGAGTCTTGGACAATCATTCCAAGGTGTTTGATACTTCCAAAGGACTCCCACCTATTCATGATCATGATCATGCTATTCATTTGATTCCAGGAAGTGTTCCTCCAAACATCCGGCTTGACAGATATCCTTATGTCCAAAAGAGTGAAATTGAACGTATGATTGTACAAATATTAGAGGCTCGTATAATTCAACCTAGTCAAAGTTCTTTCTCTGCTCTAGTAGTATTGGTGCACAAGAAGGATGGATCATGGCACATGTGTCCGTATTATAGGGAGCTCAATAAGCTCACTATTAAAGATAAATTTCCCATTCCTGTGATTGATGAATTATTGGATGAATTACATGGAGCAAATTATTTTACCAAGTTGGATCTTCGTTCAAGATATCATCAAATTAGAATGAAGACTGAAGATATTCCAAAAACAACATTTTGAACTCATGAGGGTCATTATGAATTTTTGGTCATGCCTTTTGGCCTTACCAATGCACCTTCTACATTTCAAGGGTTGATGAATTCCATTTTCAAACCCGTCCTTAGAAAATTTGTGCTAGTATTTTTTGATGATATACTAATCTACAGCAGGTCTTGGAAGGATCATGTTGAACATGTTGACAGGGTGCTCAAACTATTGCAGGAGAAACAATTATATGCAAAAAAATCCAAATGTTTCTTTGGAGTACAAGAGGTGGAATATCCGGGTCATATTGTATCTCACGAGGGTGTTAAAGTAGACCCTAACAAAATTAAAGCCATTAAGGAATGGAAAGTCCCCACAACCATAAAGAAGTTGCGAGGATTTCTTGGGTTAACGGGGTATTATCGCAAGTTTGTTAAGAATTATGGGAGAATAGCAGCACCTCTAACAACATTATTGAAGAAAGATGCATTTTCATGGACTCATGAAGCAACTAAGGCGTTTGAACATCTTAAAGAGGCAATGTGCCTAGCACCGGTCTTAGCTACGCCAGACTTCACAAAAACCTTTATTGTGGAATGTGATGCCTCAGGAAATGGAATTGGTGCTGTTTTAATGCAGGAAGGAAGACCCATTGCTTTTGAAAGTCGTCCAATCAAAGGAAAGTATTTACAGAAACCTATTTATGAGAAGGAAATGCTAGCAATACTACATGCACTAAAGAAATGGCGAACTTACCTAATGGGAAGACACTTCAAGGTAAAAACTGATCATGATAGTCTTAAACACTTTTTGGAACAAAGACTATCTTCACAAGAGCAGCAAAAATGGGTCACAAAGATGTTGGGTTATGACTTTGAAATAATCTACAAAAAAGGAAAGCTTAATGTTGTTGCAGATGCACTCTCAAGAAAGAATGAAGAGGTGGAAGCATTGCTTTGTGCCATTTCTATTATCCCACCAGATTGGATAACCGAAGCAAGAGATGAATGGAAGAAGGACAAAGATGTATGGACACTCATTCAAAAGTTGCAGCAAGATCCTAGTACATCTGATACATTTAGTTGGAAAAATCATTCCTTATGGTACAAAGATCGCTTATATCTTTGTAATAATTCCCAACTAAAACAAAAGATTCTTTTGGAATTGCACACTTCTCCTTTAGGAGGACACTCAGGATTTTTAAAAACTTACCACAGGGTGAAGAAAGAATTTTTTTGGGATGGCCTTAAATCCGATATTCAAAATTTTTTGGTGGAATGTTTGGTTTGCTAGCAGAATAAAGTTGAGACAATTAAGACCCTGGGTCTTCTACAACCTTTATCCATTCCAAGTCAATGTTGGGAGGAGATTTCAATGGATTTTATCACAGGTTTACCTAAGTCCGAAGGAAAGAGTGTCATCATGGTGGTAGTTGATAGACTTACCAAGTATGCAAACTTTTGTGCATTATCTCATCCATTTAAAGCAAGTACAGTTGCTACTGCATTTATGGAAACAATTCAAAAGCTACATGGAAACCCAAAGATTATTGTAAGTGACAGAGATCCCATTTTTATAGGAAATTTTTGGACGGAATTATTTTCTTGTTTGGGTACTCAACTAGCTCATACCTCATCTTATCATCCTTAATCCTATGGTCAAACAGAGATAGTGAATAAATGTTTGGAAGGATATCTTCATTTTTTTGTATATGATAAGTGTTGGGTTTGTGTTATATTCTTTCCATGACTAGTCACACGTGGGGGGGTAACAGGGAGGGCGATATCCCCCCCTGTACATTGCGTTGGGCACAACGTACGAGGGGGACACAGAGGGGGTAGTAGCCCCCCCTGCCAGGGTCTAGGGCAATGCCCCGGAAAAAAAATTTGGTCCTTATTTTTCGGTGGGCAGACCCACCCATCGTTTTGTGCATGGGTTTGCACATGGTTTTGGGGCATGATGGTTTTTGGCCCCTAGTATTTTTTATATTTGGTCAAGGGAACTACGGCTATGTTCTAATCTAGGGTTAGTAGATTCAGGTTTATGTATGCTTCAACATTTATATATATGTATTGTAACACTAAAAGGAATATAATGAAAAATCAAGCTGGTCGTCCCGATTTGGGATCCAAGGGAAAATCTCTGTGTTTATCTATTTTATTTTTTATTCTCTCACTATTGTTTATTTTATGTTTTAAAGATTCGTACGTAGATAATTTTTGTACAGGGTTAAAACCTACATTTGGTATCAGAGAAATTTCGGCTTCAAGGGGACGCCTTTGCTGCTGAGGGGATTTTTTCTCGGGCCTGAGGTAGACCCTGTTTAGTGGGAGATCTGCGGGATCAATTCTTGGGTGAAAGAATATGGTGAGTGGTGGGAAGATAGAGATCAAGAAATTTAATGGTCAGAGTTTTGAGTTGTGGAAGCTCAAGATGGAGGATCTGTTGGTGGATAAGGACTAGTGGATCATGGTAGATCCGAGTACTAAACCAACGGTAATGT
Source organism: Pinus albicaulis (assembly GCA_034641835.2). Taxonomy (NCBI): domain Eukaryota; kingdom Viridiplantae; phylum Streptophyta; class Pinopsida; order Pinales; family Pinaceae; genus Pinus; species Pinus albicaulis. The sequence continues at coordinate 212,869,598 of CM076570.1, forward strand.
CAGATGAAGACTAGAAGAAACTAGATCGGAAGACAAATAGCACAATATGGTTGTTTGTCTTAGATTCAATATTTTTGAATGTATCTAGGGAAGCCACGGCGAAGACCTTGTGGGACAAGCTAGGGAATTTGTACCAATCTAAGTCTCTGGTGAATAAATTGTTCCTGCAGAAAAAGTTGTATTACCTGAGGATGAAGGATGGAGACTTGGTGATAGAGCATCTGAACGCATTCAATACTGTCGTAATTAAGCTGTCATATGTTGATATTAAAATCTCAGATGAAGATAATTACATCTGTTTGTTGTGTTCTCTACCAAATTCCTGGGACAGTCTGGTTATTGCAATAGGTAGCAATACAACTACCTTGAATTTTGATGACATTGTCTTAGCCTTGTTGTCGGAGGAAATGAGACAGAGAAATATGGAGGGTTAGAATGGAGATGCCTTATCTGTACGTGGAAGGTCCCAGAACAGAAAAAAGAATAAGGTTTCGAGTGGGAGATCTAAATCTAGAGGGAGATCTAAATCTCCTAGAAATTTTTGTAAAGGTATGCTGGAAATGTGGAAAGGAAGGGCACTACAAAAAGGACTGCAGATCTAAAGCTCCTGAGAAAGGAAATGGATCTGATGATGCTCCCTCTGCAGAGGCAAAAACCACCTAGGATGAAGGCGGGGATGTGTATTTGGCTTCTTCTTCAAATAAAAATGTAGATCAAGATTCATGGTTGATTAACTCGGGTGCATCCTTTCACTTCACTCCACATAGGGAGTGGTTCTACGAGTATGAGAAATATGATGGTGGTGATGTCTTCCTAGGGGATGATAGGAAGGCCAGAATCGTTGGACGTGGAAAATTCAAGCTAAAGCTGCAAGGTGGAAGGATTACAACACTTCCTGGTGTTCTGTACATTCCTGCATTGGCCAAAAATCTGATTTCTGTAAGCAAGATGGATGATGCAGGTGTAAAAACAACGTTCGAGAAATATTCCTGTAAGATGGTTCAGGGAGCACTGGTATTAATGCAAGGAGTTCACATTGGAACTCTGTACAAGCTTCAGGGAAACACTGTTATTGATGGGTGCAACAGTTCTATGGTTCCCGAAAGTGGAGTGGAAAGCCTAGTGGTCTCTCGAGAAAAGACCATGCTATGGCATCAAAGTCTTGGACATATTGGAGAGAAGGGCCTTCGGATACTGCATGGAAATGGTATGGTAGAATTTATGTATAATAGCTCTCTGGATTTTGATTTCTGTGAAAATTGTGTATATGGGAAGCAGAATCGGGTGAGTTTTCCTTCTAGTGCTAAGAGGGTGAATAAGATATTAGAGCTTGTACACAGTGATGTGTTTGGACCTGTGTCGGTTCCATCACTGGGTAATTTTGTGTACTATGTTTCACTCATAGATGACTTCTCAAGGAATACATGGATATATTTCTTGAGGAATAAATATGAAGTCTTTGACCGATTTAAAGAATCTAAGGCTCTGGTGGAAAACCAGACAGAGAAGAAGATAAAGGTGCTCAGGACAGATAATGGTGGGGAGTTCTGCAAGAAATAATTTGAAGAGTTTTGTAAGAATTGTGGTATAGCACGGCAGAAGACTACTCCATACACACCTCAGCAAAATGGAGTTGCAAAAAGAATGAACAAAACACTAATGGAAAAGGCAAGAAGCATGCTCAATGGTACCAGGTTAGGACAAGAATTCTGGGCAGAGGCAGTGGAGACTCCATGTTACTTGGTTAACAAATCACCTTCATCAGCGTTGGAGGATAAGACTTCACATGAGCCATGGACTGGTAAGAAACCCTCTCTTTCACATATAAGGGTATTTGGATGTGATGAATATGTACATGTTCCAAATGAGACAAGGATCAAGTTGGATAATAAATCTGAATGGTGCATCTTTATTTGGTATAAGGATGGTTTAAAGGATTACAAGCTTTGGAACCTGGAAACAAGGAAGGTTGTGTACAGTCGAGATGTGGTGTTTAGAGAGGTGAAAGATATTTCTAAACATGAAGTCCTACCAAAGGAACCTGAGAAGATAGAGTTTGAGGTAAAGGAGGATGAATCAGACTCTACAACAGAAGAAGACTCAGAAGAGGAAGAGCCACAAACTCCTGCTATTAGAAGATCAGTTCAGGAAAGAAGACAACCAGAAAGGTATAGTCCATCTGCTTTCTGTTCAAATTTTTCTTTAACTATAACTGATGATGATCCCAGAACCATCAGGGAGGCAGTAGATTCAAATGATGGAAAACTCTGGAAGGAGGCCATGGTTGATGAAATGGCATCCTTTCATAAAAATGAGGCATGGGATTTGGTGGAGTTGTTGGCTAGAAGGAAGTCCATTAGGAGAAAATGGGTGTTTAAGAAGAAGATGAATGTAGAAGGAAAGGTGGAGAAATACAAAGCTCAGTTGGTAGAAAAAGGTTATTCCCAAGTGTCGGGAATTTATTTTCTGTTATTTTTTCTGCTCTTGCCAAAGTTACTTCTATTAGATTACTTTTATCTGTTGCTGCTGCATTTGATTTTGAGGTAGAACAGATGGATGTGAAGACAACATTTCTTCATGGGGATTTGGAAGAGGAGATCTACATGAAATAAAATGAAGGATTTATGGTGAAGGGGAAGAAAGAACATGTATGCAGGTTAAAGAAGTCTATGTATGGGTTAAAACAGTCACCAAGGCTATGGTATTAGAAATTTAATACCTATATATGGGGACTTGGCTTCACCAGAAGCAAGGAGGATCACTGTGTTTATTTTAAATTAATTGGTGACCATATTATTTATTTGGTCTTATATGTGGATGATATGTTGTTGATTGGAAATGAAAAAGAAATTATCCAAGATTTGAAGACCGAGCTATTCTCCAAATTCGACATGAAGGATCTTGGTGCTGTAAACTATATTTTGGGCACTGAAATTAAGAGAGATCAGACAAAGAGGAAGCTCTGGTTAAACCAGAGGAAGTATGTCGAGACTATATTGCAGAGGTTCAATATGCAGGATAGTAAACTGGTGAATGTTCCAATTCCTGTAGGTACAAATTTTTCTGCTCAACGGTGTCCCAAGACATAAGAAGAAGAGGAGGATATGTCCCGTGTTCCATATGCAAGTGCAGTGGGTAGCCTAATGTATGCAATGGTATGTACTAGATGAGAAATTTCACATGCAGTGGGAGTATTGAGCATGTTTATTTAAAACCTAGGGAAGGAGCATTGGACAATAGTGAAGTGGGTTTTCAGATATTTGTGTGGCACTAGTGATTATGGCTTGTGCTACCATGGAAGACCAGGATTGGAAAGAGTGTTGGACATTCGTGGTTTTGTTGATGTTGACTGGGCTAGAGATCTGGACCAAAGAAGATCTACAGGTGGGTATGTGTTTAGCCTATTTGGAGGTGCAGTCAGTTGGATGAGTAAAATACTGTCTGTAGTGGATCTTTCAACTATAGAGGCAGAATACATGGCAGCCACTCATGCAAGCAAGGAATCAGTTTGGTTGCAGAGATTGTGTTCAAGTATGGGGTTGGTGCAGCAAGCTATAAGGATAGACTGTGATAGCCAAAGTGCAATTTTCTTGGCTAAGAACCCTTCTTATCATTCAAAGACAAAGCACATTGATGTTCAATATCACTTTGTGAGATATATGGTTGAGGCTAAAAGGGTGTTGTTGGTAAAGGTGGACATTTTGAAGAATTTTGTAGATGCATTGACAAAGTCTGTGAGCACTCAGAAGTTCTCTTGGTGTAGAGAAACAATGGGTGTTGCAAAGTTGGGCTAATGACTCAGCTCTCCTATGCCCCCCTGCGGAAAGAAAACAACAAGTGGGAGAATGTTGGGTTTATGTTATATTATTTCCACAACTAGTCACGTGCGGGGGGGTAACCGGGGGGGAGATAGCCCCCCTTGTACGTTGCACTGGGAGAAACATATGGGGGGGTCATAGGGGGGCGGTAGCCCACCCTGTCAAGGTCTAGGGTAGCGGCCGGAAAGTTTTTTTGGTCCTTATTTTCTGGTGGGCGGACCTGCCCATCGTTTTGTGCATGGGTTTGCACATGGTTTTGGGGCATGATGGTTTTCGGCCCCTGGTATTTTGTAGATTCGGTCAAGGGAACTACAGTTATGTTCTAATCCAGGGTTAATGGATTGGGGTTTATGTATGCTTCGGCATGTATATATATGTGTTGTAACATTAAAAGGAATATAATGAAAAATCAAGCTGGTCGTCCCGATTTGGGATCCAGGGGAAAATCTCTGTGTTTATCTGTTTTATGTTTTATGCTCTCTCTATTGTTTATTTTTTGTTATAAGATTCGTGTGTAGATAATTTCTGTTCAGGGTTAAAACCTACAATAATCAAGCAAAATGGGTCAAGTGGTTACCTCTCGCTGAATGGTGGTATAACACTTCCTTCTATACTGCAGCAAAAATGACGCCATTTATGGCACTTTATGGATATCATCCACCATCCATCACATCTTATTTAAGGGAAATTTATAGGGTTCAAGCAGTGGAGGATCACATCAAGCATCAACAAGAAGTTCTCCAACTCTTAAAGGATGACCTAAATTTGGTACAAAATCAAATGAAACAACAGGCAGATCAACATCGCAGTGAGAGAAGTTTTGATGTGGGAGACTGGGTATTTTTACGGCTACAACCATACAAACATATGTCCCTCAAGCAAGCTAAGAAGGATAATAAATTATCACCAAAGTACTATGGTCCTTAGAAGGTGTTGCAAAAGATTGGTACTATGGCATACAAATTGCAGCTTCCTACTTCTTCGCGAGTGCATCCATTTTTCCATGTTTCATGCTTAAAAAAGGTTATAGGGGACAAAATTCTAGTTCAAACAATATGGCCAGAACTTGATGAGGAAGGAAAAACCATATTGGAACCTAAAGCAGTCATGGAAACAAGAACTTGACAGCTACGAAATCGATCAATTTTAGAGTATCTCATCAAATGGAAGACCTTACCCACTGAAGATTCTACATGGGAGGATAAGAATTTTATACATAAGCACCCGGAGCTACTCAAGTGTTGAGGACAACATTTTTTTGAAGGAGAGGAGCAAGTTAGGTCCTTATATTACTAGTATAGTCCCTTATTATTGTTATTTTAACCCCCTTATTGTTATTGTTGTACCCCTGTAACCCCCATATTGTTATTATTATGCCCTTACATTATTATTGTTAGGTCGGCTAGGATTACATTGTGGCCCCACTAGGATTACATTGTGGCCCCATGGAATCCTATATAGAGAGAGGAGGTTTTTTCATTTGTATCATCCAAGAATTGTTGATTCATGTAATGTATTGGGGGTTGCCCCCTCGAAGTGGCTTGTTTCTAAGGCGTTGATATCTCTTTTCTTCTATTTTTGGAGTTGGTTTCACAACATGAGATTCTTTGTATTCAGCTACCACTACCAAGCACTAGATAGGTTAGGTAGCCCAAAAGAGTACCATATGCACTCGGCCTAAGCTTAACCCCCTCTAAAATGGGTCTCTGGTAACGCTCGGGTATTTGTTCTGTGAGCAGATAGATGGATTTCAAACTCCTTAGAACGTCAACCTCTATGTTTTCAAAATGTATAATGATCATGACGGCTTACTAGATGCCTAACCCTGATGGTCCTAACCTGAAATATAATTTCTTTTGGGGCCCCTGTGGGGAGAATTTAGTGAGTACAATTAGTGATTATTTTTAGAGAGTCTCAATTTTCTTAGGGTGTACCTTGGTGAAGTAACTATAAGAAGAGGATTAAGGTCCCAACACACTACATCCCTTTTGGTCCAACGCTTACCAATGCTTCGTGTGTGCTTTGGAGTGTACAATCACAAGTGTTATGAAATGTGGATATGTGTTGATCCTATACAATCCTTTTCTAATTACCCTATGTGTGATTGTTCCTTACAAAAACAAGTGATGTTCAGATTATGGGTTTCTTACACTTTACCTAGTTAGACTAATTTTGCACTATAGGGAGACAGAAAATTGTCTTAGGAGAGGATTCGTATGCATACCCAGGCTCACCATAAGGTGCAAGGGTGGGAGAGATTACTTGCTTTATTTTCCACTATTTGGTCCTGGTCCCGATCCCTAATGCAAAATTTGAACTAATCTATTGAAAAAAATTTAAAAACATGAATTAGCTAATGATATGTGGATATATGGGCCACTTAATTTTATCATAGTTACTCTACATGTTTTATATATTTTATCAACAAATATTTTTTTCTAACAACATCTGTGTATTGAAGGCCACTTACCTTCCCCTACAAACTATGTGTGATTTGAAAAAATAAAAAACTAAAATTAGAATTACTTAGTTTCTAAGCTAAATTCTAGAAAATAAGCATCCTAAACAGTCATGAAATACCAAAGCATAGTGATGGAAAATTTCTTATGGGTTGCTAAGACCTTACAACTACAAAAAAGAAAAGAAAAAAGAAGTGAAAATGGGCTTGCTACCTACCACTCGGCTTATAAACCCAGAGGCATGATGCGTGCATCTGTCTAAATAGAATGCGAACGATCATGCATAAGCAAAAAATATCCCCTTCTCTTGGAAAAATCTCTCACTAAGGGTGACCGAAAGTGCTGAGAGGATGCCAAAGTGATTTTTCAACAAGCTGAGCAGGAAGAAGGACATGCATCAACAACCATTAACTGAAAAGAAATAATCTAGTGGAGTTTTCATTCCTGTGGTAGTGTATTCAGTCCACTGATAGAAAGAATACACTTTTCTTAGTAGGTAGGTTGCTTACCTACATGCAAGTCATAGGTCAAAGTGGTTTGTCAAACGTTAGTGGAACAAGTTCAACATGTAATAAGATAAGTTAAATGGAAACATGGCATGCTACATAAAAAATGAAACAGAAACAAAACAACAGGTACAAAAAACATGCTCAATAGAGAAAACATACAAATAACTCAACAATGGAGAGATTTCTCCCTTTATTAGGTTCTAGTTGTAATATCCCAAAATGGGAATTCACAGCAAAGCCTGCTAAAATAACGCACTTCTTGGAAATCTGTGCACTGAAATGAGTTTGTAGCTCCTGGATCCCTTATATCAGTGGATCTGGGGTTTAGATCCAAAAGGAGAGAAAAAACAAATCAAACTAGGTGAGGTAAACAGACCTCCCACCACCTAGTCTAGCTGAAAAACACCCAAAGAGAGGGGTTGCAGCTATGTGCAACAAACTGCTTCAGAAATAACGCAGTTTTGAGGGCATGAGTAGGAGATTAATAATGAAGATAATTTTTCTTATAAAAAGCAGCAAATCAGATCTATGATGAAGCCTTTACAGTATACAATAGAATGTAGAAGACAAAATAGAAGAAAACTCCTCAGAAAAGAGGGCTGCAACACATGTATTTATTCCAAAACGGCTTGACAACGTTTTTATAAGATTTGTAGCAGTTGCATGTTACACTTCAGATCTAGAGAATATATGTGTACAAAATATCAGATCCATTTCATATCTATACACTAGAAAAGCTCTTTTACAAGATCCCTTTGGGGTTTTGATAAAAACATGCAATATAGAGAGTAGATCTCAGTTTAAAGTAGTATATCTGCAATATTATTCAAAAATTTTTGAAGATGTTTTACATTAGAAACAGATCAGATCTATACAGAACATGGATCATCAAGTTAATCCATGGATCACCAAAGTGAAAGGCAAAGCCCAGCACTAGAGATCTCTTCTCAAAAAGGGGATCAAAAGACCCTGCAATTCCTCCTCTGAAAATAACGCAGTCCTGGAAGGAAAACTACGTTGTAGCTTGAAAACACAGAGTTGGCCTGCTGCCAAGATATGAAATATCAGCTCCAAAGGTTCAGAACTCTCTTTACCATGGGATAGAACACTTTCCCAGTGGAAAGAGACCCTGAAATGGCCTAGATCTGAGCAGATCTAACCTCAACTTGCTGCAGCTTGCAAGGACAACCTAATCTTGAATAGGATCAGCACTGTAGTTGAAAGGTGAGCTGGGCCAAATGCTTGATAGTGGATGAAATCAGCAAGACTCCTCCAAGAAATCCTCAATAGAAGAGGTGGGATCCTTGCATAGGAACTCCCAAGTGCTAAGCAGCATTATTCTCAGCTAAACAAAAGAGAATGGTATTTGTCTAAACAGACAAGATACTCAGAAATATGCATAATCAACAAACTTCTCTTTCTTCTCTCCTCCTCCTTTTATAAGATGGAATCCTTGTCAAACCCTAAACCACTTCAATGAATTAGCACGTTTCACATGAGGAGCCTCCATCTAAAAGTGCGTTGTCCATCCATGAGGTGCATTGAATCTAGACTACACAATAGATTTGGTCAAGGTTGACCCACTCTTATAGCTCAAACCCATTCACACCTACAAGTGTTTTGTTTACATGGCCTAGATTTATCCTTGTTCACATGGGAATTGATTTATTCATTTATTTTCAGGAGTTTTACATGTCCTCCTTTATTTTTGTATTCAAAGAACAGGAAATGAAACAAAAATGTATATTCCTCTTAGCTTAGGCTAAGTAGGAATATTACAGTCCTCCCCTCCAAAATTTTGCTTGTCCTCAAGCAACTGATAGGGTGAATGCTGCAACACTTCTCCTTCTCCATTGGTGACACCATCATAGATCAATATTTCATCATGAGCCAAGTGTTCACCAATCCAAGCCTCCATGAACTATTCCTCCCAAATCATCATGAGATGTAAAAAATCCATCCCACAAGGAGTCGAGAACTCAACAGAAACAAACATGGTTTGTCCTATACACTCTCTAAAGTATGTAGCATAAGGTGCATAGAGTGTTTCCATCCCATGTGGTACATAAAAACTTCCCATCCTCTCTCCATACAATCCCATGAAAAGTACAACTATATCATCCAAGTATGGAAGCATAATGACATATATACAAACAGAAATTTGAGCATGAGGAGTTGGGTCAAAATCCCACATAGGGTGCCAACGCAGTGTATCTCCTGCCTGCATCAAATAAAGTTAAGGTAAGTGGTTTCCCCACCACTTACTTGCTGCACAAGCTATCTCACCATGGCTGAAAGTGTGAGATATGTTTGGTGCCATTGGGAAGCACCCATCATGAGAAGGAATCTCCCTTTGCATAGAAGGGGAGTGGCCAAGTTCAGAATTTGTAGTGGCCCAAAATTTGCCATGAGATTCATATGGTACAAAACTCCTCTTGGGAGCCATGGCTTGCAACAACATGGTGAAAGAATACATCAAATCAGAAAATAAAGCTTGCATTACATGTTCAGATTTTTCACCATCAATATTTCTTCTAAACATGGAATTGTACACAAATTCTTCTCCCTTTCCAAGAGAAGGAAGGAATGAGTGAATTGAATCTTGTATAGATTCCTTTGGCTGCCCCAAGTCCACATAGCTTTTGCATTCTAGAAAATTCTGATGTAGCTCTCCTCCAAAGCCTTCCCATTCAAAGCATCTCATGATAGTGCTGTAGATATTCATAGAATAGGTTGGGCTGAAACAGAACTCCTTGAAGGCCCTTTGTAGCATCTCCTCCTTGAGCTTGGAGGCTCTAGGCAAGAAGATCCTATCATAATGATAGATGACTCCCTCATGGATTTGATAACCCTCTTCATGCACTTGGTCATCAAGCATCATAGAAGTGTAGAGATCCTTGGAATAATCCACCAATAGCTGGGATCTCCAATATATATCTATACTCCCCAACAAGGACCTCACTAATGATGCATCAATAAGATTACCTGCCATGTTGCTAATCTCTTATTTGACATATCTTATGCCAAAGTTATAAGTAGGAAGGACATACCTCCCCTTTTCCTCCTCCAACAGCGCAGAATCAGAAATGAAGGATGGTGAGGATGATGAGAGAGGAGAATCCCCCTCTTCCTGGTGCTTGCTTAAACCTGCCAGCACTATAGCTATGTCTCTTAATGCTCACTTCCCTCCTGGATCTGATTTTGGAGCATCAAGTAGTGATATATCTCCCACTAAAACTGAATCTGGTGGCATCCCTGGTGGTTTTCCACTACATGAGAATGTCCCTTACAAGAATCTCATGAACATGAGAGAAGGGACAGTGAGATCCTTGCTTCCGCTATGCAAATCCATCTCTGTTTTCTGTGTGGAAGTGTTAGGTGAGGGGTAAGAATGCATGCCTCTGATCATGTGAGGAGTTCCACTCTTCTTGTCCACCCATTCCATTTGCAAAGTCTCCCAATCAATGGTGACTTTCCTCAATGTAATCAGTCATTGAACACCCAAAATAACATTGGTGTCTGGCATGTCAACTATAAAGAAGTGATCCACCAAAGTGTAGGATCCCATGGTGACTGTAAGTGATGGAACATAATGCATGCATTGCATTGTTCTATCTCCTGGGACTAGAACAGAAAATCCCTCAAAGGTATCAGTGGGTATGGCCCTCCTTTGCACAAGATGAGCATCAATAAAGTTGTGGGTGGCCCCACTGTCAATAAGAACAGACACCCTCTGATTCATGATTGAACCATGAACTCTTAGGGTCAAGTACTTAGTTACTCCCCTCAAATATGCAAGAGTTCCTCCAATAGGAGAAAAATATCCACTCCCATCTCCTGATGGTGATGGATCTCCCTCAACATTGTCAGCACTATGACCTCTCCTTGGTTCATCATCTTATTCTTCCTCCTCAACATCTAAGAAGACTTCTATGTAGTGTGCTTTCCCAGCAGCACATCTATGTCCCGATGCCCATGATTCTTGGTAAGTGAAACATAGCCTCTTCTTCCTTAGCTCCCTCCAGAATTCAATATCAAGAGGCTTCTTGACTGAGCTCTACTTGGAAGGAGTATCTTTCTCTTCCTTCCCCTTAGAAAGGTAAGAGGGCTTGTTTTGGAAAATTTCCTTTGCTTTTGGCAAGGCATCTTGAAGGTCTCTAGCCCTCTCAATGGCATCATGCAAAGTGATGGGCTTGGTAGATTTAACCAACCCATGCAAAGGTTCATCCAAGCCATCGATTAACATGTACACCCTCCTTGCTGCAAATAGATCAGGAACCATAACAGATAATCTCAGAAAATCAGAGATATAAGATTATGCATTACCTAAATGTTTCAACTTTGCAAGGCTCATGAAAGGTGCTTCTGGATCCTTTCTGTCAAACCTCTCCACCAATCTTCTAGTAAATTCAGAATAGGTTGTCACATTGGCATGGCCCAATGTAGACAACCCATGGAACCACCAGTTGTGTGCTTCACCTTCAAAGTGCAGCGCTACAATCTTGATGGCCTCCATCTCAGGAACTTTGTTCAACTGGAAATAGATATCCAGATTTTCTACCCATGCCTTGGCAGAACTAGTGGATGACCCATCAAACATGGGTAAAAATAATCTGCCCATAGAGTGTTACACAGTAATTTATCACCGTCCCTGCAATCCTCGTCCTGCACATTGGAGGGCTCATTTCGTGACCTGTGAATAGTGACATGGCTTGAAACCACTTTCATGACATCCCTCTGAACAAGATCTTTCATTGCCCTGAAGACATCTCCTTGTGAAAAACCCTAAAAATGGCCTTTTTTGCATTGGCGCAAGTAGGCAGTTTAGTACCCGCGCCAATGGGGAAAATACTTCAAAGAGGCCTCGCCAGTTGGTGCTCTATCCCAGAGTCGCACTCGCGCTAGCCAATTTAAGGAATGTTTTTTAAAAATAAATGGTGGAAGTTTCATCCTAACTGATCCAGGAACTGATATCTATCTTGAGTTGGGAGGTTTGGCTACGGATTTCCATAGAGAGGAAGTGGTTTTCCACCTCTCATGGAAGCTTCCTTGATGATAGGGCCAATACCACGATTATAGGGATCCCAACTCCCCTTCCTCCATCTATAAAAGCTTGCCCATCTCCATTGCAAGCTAGTCTTCGAATCTCCAAGTTCCCAAGAGCTTCCACATCCTTATGCTGCAAGAGCCTTCTTGATTCCCTTAAGGCCAAATCTAGGCAAGGACACTATTGTCAAGTATCCGGAGAGAGAGGCTTGTCCCATCCTTGATAGGCTCTATCGAGACATGTTCTGCTGATGACCCGCCAAAGGATAATTTAGCGTCGAAGCTTTGGTTGTATTCTTCTTTTTGACTCATTAATGATAAGCGACTATCGGTTATGGTTCCACTCTTGTTCTTAATCATGTTCATGAGTTATGTCCTCTTCGACTGACATATAGTTGTATTTACTAGGTTTTCTACTTGCGTTTGTGTTGTTTCTTGCATGTGCAGGTGTCCGATCATGGAGATCGTGAGTATTGTGATCTTCCAGGGCAAAGGAACGGGAGCACCACCTCTTCTACAAACAACAGCGTTGGATTCCAGGTAAGCCTTCCTCACAAGTCAGTTTATTTACGATTAGGAACCTACACTGTAGCGTGTTTTATTGTTGCTAGACCTGATCTGGGCTAGTAGGGATCGCCTCTGTCCGCAGAGGGGATTTACCTCCTCAACAATTTGGCGACTCCGCTGGGGATCGTTAGCTTGTTTTCCTTCATTTTATAAGCTATAGACGGAGCCTAAAGTTGGCCAGATAGCCTTCAAAATGCTTTTTCTCTGCATTAGCGGAGTAGATCAACGCTGCTTCAGTCAATCTCCAGTTTAGTTTGTAAACTAAACCCTTTGAGCATTGTCTTGTCTTTTCGGTCGATTCTTGATTTTGCTTGCTTGATCAGCTTTTTGGGCTAGCTCTTTCTGTGAATTTGGGTCTTTGATAGCTTGATCATCACTGGTCTGCTTGTTGGATTGCTTTTTTTTTTACTTTTTACTGGTAAACTTGACTGGCGCGCTTTTTAGCTTGACAGTCGCGCCCATTGGCGTAGGTTGCTAGTGTATTACCCGCGTCAATTCTATTCTGGTGCTAGTTTCAGCCTTACAGTCGCGCCAATCCTGTAAGGTACTAGGGTTTACTCTGTTTGAGCTTTCTAAGCTTGATCTATGTCTGTCTCACTTTGAGCCTAGATCACATGGTTCACTTGAGTCTTGGAGACTCATCTTGAAGTGGTGAGTCTGGTCTTGGTTGGGAGAAATTCTTTGTTTCTTCATTTTCAGGCGTTGGCGCTTGTTTTCAGTTAGCAACCCGCGCCAATTGGCCATTGGCGCTAGTCGTCAGTGTGCAAGTCGCGCCAGTTGGTGCTAGTTGTCAATGTACAAGTCGAGCCAATTTCAGGGTGTATGAAAATTGAAATTTTTTCCATAAATCCTTCACCAGTGTGTCTTTCCCTTCCGATATTTTCCTTGTATGAGCATAGATTACATTGCTCATTGTTTGGGATGTCTTCTTTCCATGATTGCTTGATGTAAAAGGGAATGAATGCCTTGTTCTGATCTCATTCTTTGGAAGTCCTCTTTGTGTTTTGTCACCTTTTGAGGAATTTCGTTACAAAGTGTTTTGAAACAACAATTGCATTCTTAGTGTTTGTTTGCATCCCCTTTTTCTTTCATCCTTTCATTAAGGAGAGTTGCGTTCTTTTAGTTTTCGTCTCAAAGTGTTATTTTTGTTAAAATGCATTAGATCACATTGCATTGAAAAGTATTTTTTGAGATCCATCTTTGAACTTAGATTACATTGTTTAATGATTGAAAACTAGAAATCGCTTTGAGTGAATTCTCTTTCATTGAAAGCATGCGTTAAGTAGATTCTCATTTCATCGAAAAATGCATTGAGTGCATTCTTATCATTTGAAAAGAAAAAGGAAATTGTGCATAGATTACAATTGCATAGTTTTCGGAAAAAGGATTTTGCATAGATTACATTGCATTATTCACATCGTTGAATGTTTGAAATTACTTTTGGATAGTGAAAGTCATCTAGCTTGGAAAAAGTTTCGTTTTCAGTGTCGTTGTTTGTTGTATCATTGTTTGAAGCTCTTCCCTTAACTAGATAGCATTCATAGAATTGAAAGATTTATTTTCTCATATAGCTGCATATAGGAGATTGTCAGATGACATACGGTAGGGCCTTGAAACCGAAACATAATTGAAGATCAACCATAAAATTTACTTAATTTACCTAAGGAAGCATTGAAACATTAACGAAAAATTTAGAGGTATAGGTTAGAGACGTGTTCCGACGTCTTTAAACCTAGTAGCTGTTGTTCACCTCTTGGATTTAGACAGCACTAGTACGGACTTGTGCTCCCTGTACCGTCGCGTATATAAAGGGAGACCCCACTAGGTTTCTATCCTTTATCCATAGGAAGTCGAGTCTACCACCCTATACCCGTGATACACCGGACACAACATTCGGGGAGATTGCCTACACGTACGTTACGTCCTTGGTTGATTTCTCTTTCATTTTTGAAACCAAGGTGTATATTGCAGTTCACGGATATCTGGTACACCCTTTGCCTAGAATCCCTGAGTAGTCATTTCGATCTTTTCTGACTCTTTAAATTTGAAAAGGTCATCAAGCGCTTTGTCCTTTCCACGCTTGTTTCCAATCCAAAGTGATAGGAGTCACCTTTTTTCCGTTTCTCGACTCTTAAAGATGAAACTGTAGAGTTTTGTTTCAATGTTTTAAAAATTAACTGCCCACGAAATATTCCTGGTTAAATTTAGTTTCCTTAGGTGTTGTTCTGAAGATCGTTTCTGATGGCAACTTTTCTGGAGTTCACCAACCAAGGAATCCCCTCCGATGGGAATCCTGGTCCTTTTCCTCCTTTTGGAAATGTTGGTGCTCCTTATATGGCAACGTTGTCCCTTCCCGGGTTAACTGTTGGGTTGCCTGTTTGGTTGTTTTCAACCTCTGTGGTCCCAAATGTCCTGGCTACTGGTCAATCAGTTCCTCCACCTGAACAACATCATGTTGATTCCAAGGTGGACCTCTCCCCTTCTTCGCTCTGCTTTCTCGCATCCTCCCCTCTTCTACTTTGGCTCTGGGCAGGTGACATCTGAGCAACCAGTGGCCAGAAGTCCTGATGGAAGGAGAGGCTAGCTCTCAGTGGCTATTGCGCTTCTAAGAAGTCTCCTCTGATAAACCTTCCAACCCTCCACGTGTCACCTCCTCAGATGTTGTGCATGAGAGACCATCTCTTCGATATTTCCCTGCATTCCCAAGGTACTGGACATGGTCCAACGGTCACACCGTTGCCTTTGGCTTCCGGGAGTCAGGTTGGGGGCACATCTTCAACTGGTGCTGGTAAAGCTCCTAAGAAGCAGGGTAAGATTACCAATCCCTGTAAGTTGTGTGAAGGGCACCATGCCATTCACCTTTGTCCGTATATGGATGAAGCCAAGCGAGTTTTGGACAACCCAACCGGTTCTACACCATGCCTTCTAGTTGGTTATAATCGGCTTTCTTTGAGTCCTCCACTAGCTGATCCTATGATTGGTCAAGAGTCATCCTTGGTCAATCCTGCTCCCCCGGAAATTCATATTCAGGAATACATTCCCGACCAACCATTGGTCGTGGGATCGGTTGAGCTGGTCCCTTCTACGGTGCATCAGGTCTTTTCCGTGGAGAGTGGATCTCACACCCCTCAGGTTCTTCTTGTTTCTTCAGATTCCTCAGACTTGGAGAAAGATTCTTCTGTCCCTATACCTCAAGAAGTTGCTCCTCCGCTTCCCATAATGGGGGTCCCAAAGGATTCCCCTCCCACCTTCGAGATGGAGGTCATGGAGGATGCCTCTTCTTATTCCATAGCACCAGGGAAGACCATCTCGATTCGATGGTAGCCCCTCTGAGTAGTTTGGTCGCTTCCTTTGATTGGAATCGATTTACAGGATACCGCCTTCCATCTTATGTGCCTTTCGAGATCACAGTACAGGCTTTTGGTCTGGTCGTACCCAGCACCATTATAGATGAAGGCGCGTCTGTTAGTATTTTATCCTCGACTACTTGGAAAGCTTTCGGTTCGCCGCCACTTGCACCTGTTACGTAGAATCTGTTGGCATTTAACAGAAGAACGAGTCAACCATTAGGGATCCTTCCAAGGTTACCTGTTACTTTTGGAGGTAAAACCGTTCATATGGACGTGATGGTTATTCCAGGCCCCTTGGATTTCAATCTGCTCTTGGGGCGTGATTACACCTATGCCATGGGAGCACTTGTCTCCTCCCTTTTTTGTGTGGCTTGTTTTCCACATGAAGGACGGATCGTGACCATTGATCAGCTTTCATTCTTTGGTCCTGATATGGCAGCTGGCTCACCATCATCCCTTCCTGGTTTTTATCCACCCGTTGTATCTGCCCCACCGCAGGTCAACTCTGTGGCTACCTACCCCGTGCCTGTACCCAGTGATAGTGCCATTGTGCATCAGGTGCTGGGGACATTGGGTCCTGACTTCCAAGATGTTTTCCTTCCATCGGAAGGGAAACTCTTGGAAGCACTGACTTCTTGTTCATTATGATGAGGCCGGTCGGAGCACAGTTCATTTTCTTGTGTCAAGCTCCTTAAAAAATGAAACAAGCCAGTCGGAGCATGGTTCTTTTCCTGTATCAAGCTCATTAAAAAATGAAACAAGGTCTTTGGAGTAGAGTTCCTTGTCTTGTGTCAAGCTACTTAAAAAATGAAACAAGGTCATCGGAGCAGAGTTCGTTGTCTTGTGTCAAGCTCCTTAAAAAATGAAACAAGGTCGTCGGAGCATAGTTCGTTTTCTTGTGTCAAGCTCCTTAAACCATGAAACAAGGTGTCCCGAGGATAGTTCTTTTAATGTGTCAACCTCGTTAAAACAATGAAACACGTTCCCGTTCAATTCGAGTCTTTGATCAAATCTAGTAAAATTCCAGTCGAGTCTTTCTCTTGATCTCGTAATTTGAACCTTCACTCCATCCGCCTTACATATGGATTGAAGCTTGGGGGGCATGTACCTCGAATTGAGTCACCATGCTGGGGGGCATGCTTACTTTTTCAAGCATATTTTGTTTCTGTTTCAAGCTTGTGTAAAAATGAAACCGGTTTCAAGCATAGTTTATCTTTGTTTCAAGCTTGTGTAAAAATGAAACCAACTGCAAGCAGAGTTTCCTAATTTCAAGCTTGTGTAAGAATGAAACCTTCCCCATTTTACCCCTTGTGATTGCCATTTTATTAGCTTGTTTTTGCTAGATGAGCCTTGGTTTTCTCATTCCATCGTGCCCATCTGCTTGGCCAATCATATGCCTTCACTTGGTTGTTTTACCCATTCCTGAGGAACTGCTGCGATGAGTGGTCTTGTCAGCCAACCTCTTGACCTTTACTTGTTTTGAGCAGTTCCATCATTACCGGAACCAGCTGCTACCCTTTATACCACTCGTTCCTCCAGGAAGAGTCATCTTTCAGATCTTTTCTGACTCTCTAAACATGAAAAGATTGCCGAGGCCCTTGTCGTTTCGATCTCGTTAAAGTGGACACGAATCGACATCTACCCAGTATACGTTTACCCCTTTTTCGGGCTGGGATAGATTATTTATGAAAAATGAATACCCTAGCCTATTGCGACTAGGAGGTTTTCTCATATATTTTTTTCTACCTTTTTGGGTCTGAGAAACTATTTACGGAAAGGGACTGTTGGATTTTACTTTTCCGTTGTCTTTTCAAACTCTCTAAACATGAAAATACGTTGATTTTTCCTTTGTCAGACTCGTTAAACCCTGATGACATTGGATTCAGTCGTAATGACGTTATTCGAGTTCCTCCTTCCTAGGGCTCGTTAAATGTACTAGGATGGGCTTATATGACAAGCATATGGTATCCTCTTCAAGCTTGTGTAAAAATAAAGAGATACTCGCCAGGATGGTGGGGAAAAATGGAACCAGCATCATTGTTGTGTTGGCAGTATGTCGCTCTTGAACATGGCACTTATCTGCATTCGTTTCGGGCTGGGGACATCTCATCTCGTTTTTCACTTGCCTCCGTGGGTTTGGGTAATCCCTTTTGACCTCTCATCTTCTCTTTGCCTCGTCACTATGCCCTCTGATCTTTTGATGTCAAATACTGCCAAATTCACTATCGTGCCGCCAATATGTTCAAGAGAAGTTGACCTCTGCACGTATCAACCTTCCTCTGATTCTCATCTGATTATGATTCACAAAAAACATCATGTTCCTTTGTCTCGTGTCGATGATGTGGGAAACTTTATGGCCTACCTTCGATCAAGGTTACTTCCTGTCGACTTCAGCTTGTTATCCAGGAAGCTAATCTAGAGACTCCCTTATGGTACCTTGGAGCCTGCATGCCTCAATGGCAGGTTCTTCGCATTCGACGTGAGGTTTTCATCATTGGCCTCTGATTGAGTGATTTTGCGGGTGTTCGACGTCAGCTCACTATTCACATGCCGTAGATTGTACCTGTAGTACCTTGAGGACCATTGGAATTAATGGTGGTACCTCTCGCGTCTGTTAACAGCTTTTATCATTGGCTGGTAATCAGGAGATGTTCTTTCATGTTCGACTTCAGCTCACATATTCGCATGCTTGAACTTGTACTTTTTTCGGGTCGAGATGGAGCGCAAGACACCAGATTTCGCCTGTTGGAAACCAGGTTGCGATTTTGTGGACTATTATTACATGACTCACTGATTGGATGGCTGCGACCATACCTGAGTCTATTTATCGGTCCTATCTGGATGGCTGCGTCCATGCCTTGATCTAGATTATTTTATACTATGTTATGGATGGCTACACCCATACCACACATATATATCATGTAACTGAGACATCAGTTGTACTTCGTTCCGCAGATTTTTCGATGGTGTTGTTTTCAGTGGACACGTTCTCGTAAAGCATTTCACCCCTCTCTCTCTCTCGGGCCTCATGCTTTAGGGGGCATCTGTTACACAGTAATTTGTCACCGTCCCTGCAATCCCCATCCCGCACATTGGAGGGCTCATTTCGTGACTTGTGAACAGTGACATGGCTTGAAACCACTTTCATGACATCCCTCTGAACAAGAGCTTTCATTGCCTTGAAGACATCTCCTTGTGGAAAACCCTAAAAATGGCCTTTTTTGCATTGGCGCGAGTAGGCAGTTCAGTACCCGCGCCAATGGGGAAAATACTTCAAAGAGGCCGCGCCAGTTGGCGCTCTGTCCCAGAGTCGCACTCGCGCCAGCCAATTTAAGGAATGTTTTTTAAAAATAAATGGCGGAATTTTCGTCCTAACTGATCCATGAACTGATATCTATCTTGAGTTGGGAGGTTTGGCTACGGATTTCCATAGAGAGGAAGTGGTTTGACACCTATCATGGAAGCTTCCTTGATGATAGGGCCAATCCCACGATTATAGGGATCCCAACTCCCCTTCCTCCATCTATAAAAGCTTGCCCATCTCCATTGCAAGCTAGTCTTCGAATCTCCAAGTTCCCAAGAGCTTCCACATCCTTATGCTGCAAGAGCCTTCTTGATTCCCTTAAGGCCAAATCCATGCAAGGAGACTATTGTCAAGTATCCAGAGAGAGAGGCTTGTCCCATCCTTGATAGGCTCTATCGAGACATGTTCTGTTGACGACTCACCAAAGGAGAATTCGGAATCGAAGCTTTGGTTGTATTCTTCTTTTTGACTCATTAATGATAAGCGACTATCGGTTATGGTTCCACTCTTGTTCTTAATCATGTTCATGAGTTATGTCCTCTTCGACTGACATATAGTTGTATGTACTGGGTTTTATGCTTGCGTTTTTTTTGTTTCTTGCATGTGCAGGTGTCCGATCACGGAGATCGTGAGGATTGTGATCTTCCAGGGCAAAGGAATGGGAGCACCACCTCTTCTACAAACAACAGCGTTGGATTCCAGGTAAGCCTTCCTCGCAAGTCGGTTTATTTACGATTAGGAACCTGCACTGTAGCATGTTTGATTGTTGCTAGACCCGATCTGGGCTAGTAGGGATCGCCTCTGTCCGCAGAGGGGATTTACCTCCTCAACATAGAGTGATGTCGATCATTATTCTGAGTGAATCCACCATCTCTATACTGATGCCTTGGTCTTATTTTGTCCTTGAGATGACAAAACTCTTGAAAACTCAAGTGTTCCTTGAATCTCTGATTCTGGGACTCATACTCTTCAAAATAGTCTTCAAGGGATGCTTGCTCATGAAGCCCTTCATTATCTACAGCCAAAAAGGTAGGCATAATAGAACTTTGATGAGCTTGTGGTTGGTTCACTGATTGATCATTCCAGTGGTGATACATGCCAAAGCTTTCCCTAGGATGAGGCCTTCTAGGAGACTCCTTGAGTCTGTCTAGTCTCATCTCTTTGATCTCTCTATCAAAATATTGCATGGCTACCAAAAGAGTTCTTGCAAACTCTTCTCCTTCTTTATCACTTCCAGTTTCAGGGGCTTTACCCTTGTCTTGATCATCAGTGGTGTAATCAAATTTCTTGTGACTTCTATTCTGATACGTCTTCTCCCTCTCAATAAGAGGCTCATCTTCTTATGAAAGCATTTTGGCTTTGGCTCTTCAAAGAAAGCATAGGGTGTGCCAAGAAATTTTCCTTGATACCACTATAATATCCCAAAATGGGAATTCACAGCAAAGCCTACTGAAATAACGCACTTCTTGGAATATGTGCAATGAAATGAGTTTGCAACTCCTGGATCCCTTAGATCAGTGGATCTGGGGTCTATATCCAAAAGGAGAGCAAAAACAAATCAAAATAGGTGAGGTAAATAGACCTCCCACCACCTAGCCTAGCTGAAAAACACCCAAAGAGAGGGGTTGCAGCTATGTGCAACAAACGGCTTCAGAAATAACGCAGTTTTGAGGGCATGAGTGGGAGATTAATAATGAAGATTAGCTTTCTTATAAATAGTAGAAAATCAGATCCATGATGAAGCCTTTACAGTATACAACAGAATGTAGAAGACAAAATAGAAGAATACTCCTCAAAAAAGAGGGCTGCAACACATGTCTTTACTGCAAAATGGCTTAACAACATTTTTATAAGAGCTCCAGCAGATGTATTTTACACTTCAGATCTAGAGCAGATATGTGTACAAAATATCAGATCCATTTCAGATCTATACACTAGAAAAGCTCTTTTACAAGATCCCCTTGGGGTTTTGATCAAAACATGCAATCCAGAGAGTAGATCTGAGTTTAAAGTAGCAGATCTGCAATACAATTCATAAATTTATGAATATTTTTTACATTAGAAACATATCAGATATATACAGAACATGGATCAGCAAGCTAATCCATGGATCACCAAAGTGAAAGGCAAAGCCCAACACCAGAGATCTCTTCTCAAAAAGGGGATCAAAACACCCTGCAATTCCTCCTCTGAAAATAATGCAGTCCTGGAAGGGAAACTGCGTTGTAGCTTGAAACACTGATTTGGCCTACTGCCAAGATATGAAATATCAGCTCCAAAGGTTCAAAACTCTCTTGCCCATGGGATAGAACACTTTCCCAGTGGAAAGAGACCCTGAAATGGCCTAGATCTAAGCAGATCTAACCTCCACTTGCTACAGCTTGCAAGGACAAACTAATCCTAAACAAGATCAGCACTGTATTTGAAAGGTTAGCTTGGAAAAATGCTTGATAGTGGATGAAATCAGCAAGAATCCTCCAAGAAATCCTCAATGGAAGAGGTGGGATCCTTACATAGGAACTCCCAAGTGCTAAGCAGCACTATTCTTAGCTAAACAGTAGAGAATGGTATTTGTCTAAACATACAAGATACTCAGAAATATGCATAATCAACAACCTTCTCTTGCTTCTCTCCTCCTCCTTTTATAATATGGAAGCCTTGTCAAACCCTAAACCACTTTAATGAATTAGCTCCTTTCACATGAGGAGCCTCCATCTAAAACTACACTGTCCATCCATGAGGTGCATTGAATCTAGACTGCTCTGTATATTTGGTCAAGGTTGACCCTGTCTTATAGCTCAAACCCATTCACACCTGCAAGTGTTTTGTTTATATGGCCCAGATTTATCCTTGTTCACATGGGCATTGATTTATTCATTTATTTTCAGGAGTTTTACATGTCCTCCTTTATTCATGTATTCAAATGACAAGAAATGAAACAAAAATGTATATTCCTCTTAGCTTAGGCTAAGTAGGAATATTACACTAGTACTAGTAGAAGATAGAATGCTAAATCTCTAGTATTTGATCCTTCGAGCTATGGAGCTCCAATATCCAAGACAAAGGGGTCTCTTCACCTCAAATTTTCAGCAAGCCTCTCTTCCCTTTAAAAGGATTTAGATCGATGGACACATGGTGAAATATTTTCTCTTGGATTAAGGTGTTCGGTGACCAACAACTGAATCCTTCCAATCCTCTTTCTACTAGACAACACAAGCTGGTTTGTTGATGAGTAATTTGGTGAGAATAACAATGTGTCTCCCATTTCTCTTCCCATGGTTAGCTTTTATAGACCAATTTCAAATTTTTCCTCCCTCTCTTTGTCCAAGATGGATGGTGACATAAGAGTGGGGGTATGATTCCTTTGTGTGTTGCACTAAGCCTCAAGGTGGCTCAAAGGGAACTGTACTTGGTTAGGTTTAGTGAGAATATGTTCTCCAAGTGTGCCGAGTGGTCGTGGATGTGACATTCTACATCCATAGGGCCATGTGGCTATTTGAGGGATAGTTGTGTAATCTACAGCTATAGAAGGAAAAGTTGCAATGCGTGTTCAGAGCCAGTGCTTCATATGCGCAGTCCAAAAATTTTCCTACGGACCTTATGTTAGTATGAATCTTAATTGCAAGCGTACAAAAAAGGCTCACTTTATCTGTGCATAACAAATATCCCTAACAGCAAAGACGATTGCCAATATCTTTAGATCTGCAATTAGTTGACCAAGATAAATGCTGCAAAAATCTAGATCTATGCATTAAAAGACATTAAGCAGTAAATAAAAGCAAGAGTTGCTCCATGCATCCAATAGACAAGACAAGATTGTTTTAAAGAATTTGTGTATTTTTTGACACTTGGGAAGGGAACATAGAAAGATGTTACCAGTCCCCCTCAATGGGATGGGTTCTTGTAAGTCCTCATCACTTCAAATCTAAAATCCCTCTCTCTTGATGGTGTAGAAAACCCAGACAAAAAATGGAACTCAAAGGGAGCTCACAAGAAAAATGGTAGAAAAATATGACAATGATGGTGGATCAAAGAAAGACAAAAAGTATAGATCCAGAGTGATGTTTAGGAAACAAAAGGTAGTGAGTGAATGGAAAACCCCTTCTATTTATGATAAAATATTGAGTTAGTCTAGATATTGGTGCATAATTAAAATATTATTAACCAAATCAAGATCCAACTTTTATGGAATATTTTATTATATTTATTGGAGGGAAAAAGAATTTGACTTGGGTCAAATCCCTTTATTTGTAAATAATAAATAAATAAATGATTTATTTATTATTTTAAGGATGTGGTTGAGGAATAATCAAATAAGTAATGATTTATTTAATTATTTATAAATGATTTAGTCAAATTTAACAATGAATATTATTTAAATAGGGTTTAAATAATTATTCCTAGAAAATAATTAGATAAATAATGATTTATCTAATCAATTTTCCTATTTTGGGTTAAATATGACCAGGAATATTAATTAAACTATTGTTTAACTAATTATTCCTTGAGGAAAATCAAACAAATGTGGATTTATTTAATATTTGCTCATGGGTTTTCCTATTTAGACCATAAACAACTTAATAAATGAGGTTTACTAAGTTATTTTTCATAGTGAAATCAATTTTACTAAGGGTAAAATTGGTCTTACATGGTGTACTTTGGTCCATCTAATAGTAATAGGTTAGATGACCAAAAAATGGTGTAACATATTTCCCCCCAGCATGCAAGCATTAGGAGCTAATCGTATGACTGAAGTATGTTGTAAGAACTCAATCACTAGACACCAAAGAGGAAGTCAGAGAGAGAGAAATATAAGGTAGATTAAAGTGCTAGAGGACTAGACCCTTAGGAGGCAAGACTTACAGGTGCCACAAGTCTCATTTATGAGTGAGTACCTATGCTATAGGCGGCAGGGGAGGCATACCTATGCTCGCAAATACAAAGTACAAAGAATAATATGTCTAGTAAACAAGGGACTGAACTATATATTACATGTTGGCATAAACATGAGCCAGATAAAAACATGATAATGAATCCCAGATACATATTGTGCCTGGGATAACATCCAGGACTTATATAATAATATCTGAGTACATGAGATACAAATACAACCAATGTGCCCCTGTAAACAGGAAAGGGATCTAAAAATCTGACTGATACATGCAAACTAAAAGGTGTTGCAAGCAGCTGAGGCTGACATCATCAAATCTATGGAGTTTCATCAAAGGCTGTGATGAAGAGGTCATCCGGGCATTTGGGGGGCTACCTGAAGGGCCACCCCCTCATGAGGTCTGAAACATCTCACACACACCCGGGCATCACCGTTATAGTTTGTTGCATCAATGAACCATCAATTATACGGATCTCGATCATGCTATAAGGACCTGGAGCTAAGAAACAATCAATTCAAAGGGCAATAATGAGTCCCTTTGCCTGATCCGAGGCACCAAAAAAGAGTTAAATTTGGAACCAAGGTACGCCGCCCTCTAGACCTATCTTCTGGAATGAATGATCTAATGTCGATAGAAGGAGGTTCATCGTAGGTGAGGCAATAAGGGATCCTCAACTAAGGCATGAGAGAAAATAGTAGAGCGACTGACAAACTGACACCAGGGATGATGATGAAATGGGGATATGGAGTAGCGGACGAACGACTTCCCTTGTTAGAGCATAAAGGGCATGGATGACCTGGAAGCAATTGAAACAATATCATAAGGGTTAGGGGACAATGGGACTGAAGGCCATAATGTGCGACACGAGAGAGGAATAAAGCAATGAAGGATGGAGGACTATAGCATGATACAAAGAGACTTGGGATAGACTCCATGAATGTGATGATGACTCAACTCGGATGCTCTAAACAAGGGCGACTCAATGATGCTACCACATAGAAAAGGTCCAATGGGGACCATAAAGACATGAGTACATGATGGTTACTCGCGACGAAAATCAATACGAGCATGGAAAAGTATGGAGGCAGAGTGGTGCCCCAAGTACACGTGTTGCAAGTGAAGAAATTTGATTTTGAGGAGTGGTGAAATGAACCTTCTTGGACAAAATGTGTCATGGTGAAGTACAAAATCACTAAAAACTAATACATACCCATTTGAGCGCTCGGTGAGAGCTTTCCAATGGTATAGTCGATTTGTCAAACTAAGCTACGGTTTGGCCGCAGCAGGCGAAAGAAAAATCAGGGGTTTCTCTTTTAATAAGGCATTTTCACTCTAAATTCACTCATTTGCAAGTGTAGCTGTGGTAAATGTAGAGAGGAGAGAGGGCCCTAAATCTTGCAGTGATCATAGTGGACAAATCGACCGTTGGAATCGAGATCCGTTAGTTGCAGGTAAGAGGCCTAACCCTACTCTTTCATTTCAGTGGATTGAAAGTTCAGTTTAGGTTCCCATAGCTCAGGAACAAACCCATGCTCCTCTTCATGGCCGGGTCGCACTTTTTGGGGCAAAAACTTCCACCTGGGTACCAGGTTTTGGGCAGAAAACTGTGACCTGTCCCAGGATTGGGCCTAAAAAGTGCGATCTAACAGAGAGAGGTTTTTTTGTGTTATTTTTTTGCTAAGACCTAGGTTTTTATGTTTGGATACAGTGTTTCCTATATGTACACTGACAAATATGATGTTTTTGTGCAGATATGATAGAATTATGGATCAACTGGAGAGAGAGAGAGACGTGGACACATTACGGTTAGAGATTCGAGAGGATCATGGTGTCTGTAGTGCATTGGCCAAGTTTTGGGTTTTGAAGTTTGTAGAGAACTCACTGATGAGAGCTAGAGAGCCCTTGTTGGCCCGGATTGTCAGTTATTGGGATCCAGACCATGAGGTATTTATAGTGCAGGGGCACCAAATCGAGCTGACAGTCCAGGATATATATTTTTTCACCTGTCTCCCACCACTTGGGATGGTTGGGAATACTCAGCCAGTGTTATCGCAAGGGCGTAACATCATGGAGTTTGTAAAGCACCACTGTTGACCAGGTCTCCATGTCAAGGGGACACGGATACCCATCGAGGATCTAGAGAGGTCAGAGACCCGTGTTGTGGCCACAGTAGTGCTGCAGATCCTAAGAAACCAGGCACTCCACCACATCACTGGAGGGAAAATGATGCTTATGGAGAGTGTGTTGAGTGGGACCTACTATCGGTGGGCCCAGATGATGTTGTCGTTGTTGAAACGACAGTTGTCTCTATGCAAGCAGCAAGTGAACCATGACTGTGCATATGGTACAATGTTGTGCTCGCTCTTCTTTAATAATATCCTGACGCTTCAACCTCACATACAACTCTAGGATGGCAATCTAAGGGAGCCTAGGATGCACTGATGGGGGCGACTACCGTGTAGAGGAGGAGGTGGGGCAGTCAGACGGGTGTTCCGACCTGAGTTATTTGCTCATTGGGATCAAATGCCATTATAAATAGATGACTATCCCTATAGTGGGATGAGTTATCGTGGGGACCCAAACTTGCCTCTTTCGCCTGGTCGAGTATGGGGACCTGATGGTAAGTGACAAGTTGCTAAAATTGTATGTGCATTGTAAAGTTTTAGAATATTTTATATGGTATTGATTCTTTCACTTTTGTTATGCAGATATGGCACCGGTAAAATCGGCCGGGTATATGGGACAACCTGCAATATCAGGAGCTACAGGACCTAGTGGATCGAGAGCGCCACAAAATGAGAATGCAATGGCCCTCCCGAAGGACATCCATTGTAGATGTGAGAGGCTTCTAACTAGTAGTTCAGAGCACAGCTGGAAAGTCTTATATGACCAGTACATAGAGCCATGTATTGTTCTACCCTCGGAGTGGCAAGGGGTCATGCAGCGCATGGTGATGGCCGGGCAGGGAATGCACAATCTACAAGCTGTAGGAGCAGATCCATTGGCTCGGGATCCTCCAGATAGTGATTAGGTGTAGGGATAGGTGGTGCCCCTAGTTTTGAGTTTTTGTAACATGTTATGGGCATGTCATATGTATCAGAGTTAATGGACTCTAAAACATATTATATGACACATATTATGGATATGCATCATTTTGATGGTTTTATGTTATTGTCTTTTGTTAAATGCATGTGCTAAATGCCAATATAGCATATTTTTTGCAATGTTATCTACATAGTTATTTTGTGCTCTAGGTACATGACTGAATGTAATGATTTCAAATTCATGGATCAAAAGCCTCACTCATAAATATCTTCTAAAAAGGATAGGATTATGCACACGATAGACACCATTCAATTGCATGACAAGAAGCAGGGAATCCAAACGAACATGAAGGTCAAGGATGCGATGTGAAAGGGCATCAGCTAATAAACCTCGCACTGCATCATATTCAGCCTAATTATTGGTGGCAGTACAAATACATACACCGTTCGAGAGAACAAGCGACTGTAAGGGGGTAAAAATGGCCCAACCTGCCGAATCTAGATTCTGGAAGTAGCGACTTGCACCGTCGACATAACCGATATAAGATGTGGACGGAGGGTCCATCTGAAAGGTGCCACAAGAAAACAAATGAGAGGATGATGAAAAATGTTGGCAACTTGAGCACAAATTAGAAATCAAACAAACACTGTGAGAGGGAGTGATCTGGGTAGGATTTCTACTGCCCGCACACCGTCGGGAAGGTCATGTGTGGGAGCTACCTTGTGGGCAGCTTGTGCTCAAGCCGAAAAAGTCACCATAGACATGGATGGTTCCATTCCACTTATAGGCTGGAAAGATGAGGTCAAGGGTGGATAAGGCTTCCATGATGTGATCATCACAATAGAAGATGGAGTGATTGGAGGAAGGGAGAACACATGACGCTGCGAAGCTACCTGACTCATCATCATGAGAAGAAATATTCACATGCACATCATCACAGAGGATGATGGAATAACAAGCAGATAAGGGATCCACTGATGTTGAGCCCAGGGTGATCGCTAAAGGGAGTTCGAGCGAAATAGAAGGGGCAGTCTCAGAGGGAGATTCCACCAAGGTTATCATGGATGATGATAGGTAGAGGATGGTGGCTGCAGGCTCCATCATCTTGACATTGGGTGGGGGAATGTCAATGGGAATGGGTAAATCCTCAAGATGGCCCAAATTATACTGCGCAAGGATGGGAGAGGCGGACTGGTTCCGTTCAATCTCGTACTTCCGAACTACCTCCAAAGAGGTGTGGTAATGCGTGAGGTGGGGACAATGGTGGGAATAATGGCCATGGAGATCACACAAAGCACAAGGTTTTTTGGTGTGAATAGTCTTAGGGTTCTTAGATGTAGTTGAGGAAGAAATAGAGGCTTCAGGGACCATAGACTCAGGGAACACAACATTAACCATGGGCTTGATACGGGGAAACTCAAGACAGGTATGGTTGGAATGACCGATGACATCACACAAAGCACAAGGCTTTGGAGGTAGAGGAGTTGCAGGGTCAATCGCGGCAACCTTATCTTTTGGTGCATTCTTGCGCGCTTTGCCCTTTTTACCTGAAGTTGTCACAACATGAGAAGGTTCTTGTTGAGGTGGCTTAGGCATTGTAGCAGCATGAGGAGTCATGGGGACCGGTTGAACCGAGGTCAAAGTAAGATAAGGATTGGCTTGACTAGGCGAGGTAGCGACTGGGGGATTGAGGTACCAGACGGGAATCCCTAGGGTCAGGTTAGGAAGGGATAGGGTAGCCATGATAGGTACCGAGAACACTCAAGGAGGGGGAGCAAGGAATGGTATCTGACTGGAGGGGTAATGGCTAGGCGGGATGACTCCAAGGCGGTTAAGGGAACCATTCCATGAGGCTAAAGAGGCTCATGGATATCAGTTGTAGGTGAAGGGCTAGGATGAGGGGGTCCAGAAGGCTGAATCGAAGGGATAGGAGTAGGTTGCAGAGGGCGAGGCTGCTGACTGGCCAAAGCGGGCCACTTGAGGGAAGCCCAAGACGATTGCATCATGCAAACATTCGATGAGCTAGGATCAGAGACAGGGGGAGGAAGACCAGCGAATGTACCAAGAAAAGAGGAGTCTTTATAGACACTGGTCAAGGGATCGACGGTTTTATTATTGGCCACCGAAGAGATAATGGACTCAGGGGAGGTCTGAGACTGTTGGCTCGAGGGGTTTAAGGTTTGCCAACAAACCCCTATACTACTGGCTCTTTCGGCAGTGACCTTCTTACGCAGGTCAAAGTCTCACTCGAAGTAGTATGGGTGGGTGCTAGAACCAGGTTTCCAAGAAAAGCTGCGTCCGGCGCTATTATGCCCAGATCACCTCTTTCTGAGCAGGATCTATAGGTCTCTTTTCGCATCCATGTGCACAAGGTTAACTATAATACAATGTTTGATAATTATATACTTCTATGACAGTAGCACAGTATTGCATAAAACAGAACAGAACAGATCCAGATGCAGTAAACACACTTACACAGAACTTTTGCAGCTGAATACAGAATATGCATAATACAGCAATTACCAATGATTCGCATAAATAGTATACATGGATTTAATTCTCAAACAACCTTTCTTATTCATCAATTCCTTCTTACAATACCCATCCTGACCTGCGCACACAGCAGTAAGGTTCGCACATAGCAAGACTCTGGATCTCTATGCACACAGCCAGTAAGAGTCCTTTCCCAAAAACCCAAACAGATCTACTAAACCACAATTCACATCAAGAGCTCTTCCTCCTCTTCTCCCTACAATCCAAAATGTCCCTCTATTTATAACAATCTTTCCTAATCTTTACTATGGTCCGCAAACCGTGGTTTTCGGACCCCAGGTCTACCCTTTAACGCATTACAATGATTTTGGGGCTTTCTCCCATGCCAAGAACCCTACGCTAGAATAATTATAATAAAAAATATACAAAATCGGACCAGTTTCACAGCTTGTAGGAGACCCTGTTCCAACAGTCCCTGAACACAATCTTGTGACTCATCCCGAGTCACTATGGTGGTGCGGTCTCTACCTACGCTCGTAGGGCATTGATCGCTGCGAACAGCAGAGGTAACACTTCTTGACTCTGAGAAACAACACTCTATGCAATGTCTACAAGCTTCTAGGAGGTCGATCCTTCAATTTCCGCGGTGACACTCTCAAGGGTCTGAGTTAGTCACTTGATCGCACCATCTACATCCTGCGAAAGTTGGAGGGTTGTGGCAGCCCAAGGCTTCAGACGTTCCGCCATGATGTGTTGTCTACGCTGGAGTTTATCAATCTCATCCTGGAGATCATTGATGGTCTTCAAATGTGCCAAGCGCTATTTAGGCACCAAGGTGGGCAGCGTAGCTTTGACCTGCTCGAAAGATTTTTCCTTCTACCGTAAGTCCTGATTGATTTCATGGAGGACTGGATCATGGTGGACCTTATTCCAGAGTTGCATGGCTGATTCTAGCAACTAGGCACCTTGGGAAATCTGCCCCGAAATAACATTTGTCATGTCAGTTACTAGTGCAGTGCACTAGGCACGTACTTTCGGAGGCGTTTCGGGCTGCAGTTTGGCCTATAAGTCAGTGATTTGTTGTTCCAGTTGTGCCTTGATGGTGTGCATTTCCATCCTGGACGCTTTGAGTGCCGTCACCAATTTTTCCACTTTAGCCTGAGGTGTGGCTGCGACCGGGATCTCGTCTGTAACCTCTGTGCAGAGCTGGTGGATCACTGTTTCGAGCTCCGCATGCTGTGAAGCGGCGAGGAGAAAATCGACAGCCTGCTACATGATGGTGTGCTCGATCGTACCAAGCTATTGGTGTATTTTCTAGTCGCGATGGCTAATCTCATATAATACGGCGTTACGGAGGCCTTGTAAGGCTTCGTGGGGCAGCTTAGCTAGGTCCAGCTAGATTCTTATTTCAGCGTGGAGCTGAGTTCCTACCAGGGCAGCGCTAGGTACAGACCAGAGAAGACTTTCTTCTATGACTAGCGCTGTACTACTGGTGACCTAAGGGGTTCGTTCCTGGCCAACGTTATTCTGCAGTGTATCCGTTTTTAACTAAAGGGCACGGAGCTCAGCCTGGATATTTTCGAGCCTGACCTTCTGCTATGCCCCTATGGATGCCCACTTGTCTTTTGTAGCCATTATTACTCCATCCGCGATTTTCTCGAGGTCACCATTAGTCAGTGTGACTGTCGCATCATATTGTGTGCAATGGGGACACTGTTTCTTTCGGGATCCTAGTACCAGCTCACCTGACCGCTTTGTACCGGGGGGAGGGGTGGTATCTCTATCATACCCTACCAGAGTCCTGGCCACAGTGGTCTATGGCGGCTGTGTATCCTTTTACTTGGCTATGTCTGAGCCCATCTAGTTGGGCTCCGCGGTCTCCCCAAGGGTGTCTATGAAGCCTTTCTTCTAGGTAGGGGACCATAGCGTGATCATCAGTTCAATCTCTTCATCTTCTACCATATACGGAAGTGTCGTCCATGTCTTATTGTTAAGGCTGCAGATCTGAATATGGTGCATGGTAACTTGGAACGCTGCAACGCTTTTGTATTTTTCATATACCGTCGGGAACAACCGGGGTCGGGAATTTATGGCGGCTGCCACACTGCTCTGGAAGAGGATCTAGAAAAATTTGTTATCCTCAACGCGTTGCACATACTTAGACTCCCACAAATGAGCATACTGAGCTCCTTCACAGATCCCTGGAGGAAGCTCAGGGAGGACCGACTCCTCAGGGGTGTCCTAGGTGACTAGCACTATAAGGAGTAATAACCATGAATAGAAGAAGGATGGCCCCTGCTCCTAGGATTCATGAACATTAGCCAGAAATTCATTGCATAAATATTGAGCCCAATTGAAGGAGACGCCCTTCGCACATCGGCCAGCCAACTTAATAGCATAGGCGGGGACAGTCGCAACCTAGCACTTCCTCATTAGCTTGCAGGCTAAGAGCCTAGTACCCATCTGTGTAGCAGGATCATTGATAGTCTGGATCACAAACCCTCACTGATTTCGAGTCACCTTGTAGGTCTTCCGCACAAATGTAGTGGTAGCTACTTCGTACTTCTTGCCTACCTTCTCTAGAGGGTGCGGCCCTTGCATAGGAAGGCCTGTAATCTTGTGGATCAATGCAACATCAATCGAGACTCTGTCTCAAATCCATAAGCAGCCATCATGAATTAGGGCAAGAAACTGGTGATCCAACCGATATGTGATGTTGTAATGGCCAAAATGGGGCATCTGGAGCAGATTCAAGAGTCCAGACCCGGCCAAGCCACACACCCAGCAATGAGGCACCATCGTGACTCCATCATTTCCATGGATTGTATTGAAGTACAACTCGGGGGCCAATTCAGGGAGGGTTTCAAAGTCCGCCAAGTCGTGATCATCAAACTTGACCTCGTGGAGTCATCTACAAGGATCACTGATGACAGGGACTTCTCCCGGAGTTAGGGGGTTTGAAAATAGGTGACTAAGCCATCCAAGTTTATTGGCGTTCGCGTAGACGGTCTACATGGGCGAACGAAGGGAGGTAACCAATTGATCAGATTAGTAGGCAGAGAATCCTCCTATGCGTCTTGATCTAGAGGTGATGCTGGCAGAGACCTGGCGTGCCTTGGAGAAGTCCTAGGCTTCCCGGTAGCCCACATCGTAGCTTTCGGGGCTTTTCCCGAGCCTTTTTCCTTCCCTTTTCCTTTCCTTGTGACCGGCATAGAGGGAACTTCTTCCAGTTCAGACTCAACTTCCATTATTTCCTCAATGTCAAGCCCTATCGGGGCCGAAGGTTCGGCGGGGTTAGTGGCTGGCATCCTTGTGCGAAAAATGAATCCCAGCCCTAGTTGACTACTATCAGACAGAGCAAGTTGACCAAACATGAGAGGGATAGTGCAGATACGGGAAATCTGATTACTCAAGTTCTTCCAAGAGAATAATGATGAGTGCAGGCTATGCAAGTGAGACGGAACCTCCTACTGAACTATCCTCCTCCTTTTATAATACCCCCAAGCATGCAATGGTAAGGTAAACTTTATCTGAGATGGGTCCCCCAGGAAACGGTAAAAAATCCCCAAAATTTGCTTCATTAAATACCTGGAGGTTGCTCCTTCCAACGGTAACTTTTTATTTTTACCAATTTTTACTGTTCCAACGGCTAGTTTTTGTATCACCGGTGGTCTTGGCCTATCTATTACGCTAGGGTCAACCATCTGCATCGTCTGCATGTCCCCCCCCAACATAGGCTTGCTTCCTATGCAACCTATGACCAATGACAAAGTCTCCTGATATTCATTATCCCAAAATAACCTTATCATCTGTGTAAGTGAGGTTTTAAGAGGGGTTGTAGTCAGAGCGTATTCCTGAACGAACATCATGTAATAACCTGCGTGGCCAAGGATTAAACACAGTTTTTTCTTTGTTGTAGAGGCAGTTGGATAGATGAGAGCTCTAGTTTTTGTACGTATGGTCGGTGTAGAGTGCATTTTAATGCTACTTTCTCGTGGGTCAGCCTGACCTTTTCCTAGGGTTGGGCTGCAGTAGTCGATTATTCCTGGTCCCTTCAGGTCCCTTACCTCTAAAGAAATGCAACAGAAGGTTTTTGTGACCCAAAGACAACGCAGCGCAGAGACATCATGTAACCGGTTCTGCCAATTATTTATTTCCTCATTGGGATCAGATAAGCCTTCGGTATCCTCCTCCAAGAAAAGTACTTCGTCCCCTGTTGGGTTTTCCACGTCCCACACAGTTAACATATAGATATAGTCCACATCTTCTACCTTGGGTATTAGTTCAGTGTATCTTTTACCTTCCGCAGAGTCTAATGGTACTATCACCCTTGTACCATTATTTTCGAACACCATGCTTCTTCTTTTTAAGTTAATGATACCGCCCATGTCGATGGCCCAATCCAATCCTAGTAGCACAAGGTAGGGGTCTGCATCCTCGACGATCTGAATGACTTCAAAGTCAGCCTGGACCTTAACCCCTGCAATATCTACCATAATCTCCTATAGCCTCCCTAAAGGTACGATCTTCTGTTGATTAGCCATGCGTAGCTGGATAGTGGACCATTCCAACTTTGGTTCGCCCATTCATTGCCAAGTTTGTTTATTTAATACATTGGCATCCGATCTAAGGTCTAAAATAGCCCATTCCATCTCGTAATTGTCGATATGGGCCATCAACCGCATCTCCCTCCCAGTGCGTTTATAATATCTGTATAATTTGTGCACCTCCTTAATATCGGGGGACACAGTAGAACGCGTTGTGCAGCTATCTATTAATGCCTGCAGATTTTGCACTACCTTTGGGTTATGCAACAATCTCATACAAGCCTGCAAGAAGGGTCTGACCTCCTCATCTTCCTTAATATTCGCAGGGGGTAGGGACGTAGATGCCTCAGTCCCGATGAAGTCCCTTCAAGTTTCTATAAACGTTTCTCTTGCTTTGTCTAGGTCCAGCCCTTCTTGTTTGCTAACTGCCTTGCGGATCAGCGGTTCAGTTTCAACCTTCTCCTCAATCCCTCTAGTAGCCAATCCACTATGCGTAACAACATTTACGCTTGGACCCTTCTCTCACAGCTCAGTCTTAACCCTCTGCACATTCTATGTAGGTGGTAGCTGCTTCTCCCATATTTTAGCTATCAAGACTGGACAGTCTTCAAGCATATGGTCCAACTTCCGGCAATACCTACAGGACTATCTTGTAGAGTTTAGAAATCCCTCGCAAAGTGCCATGTGTCTCCACAGTTATAGCAGATCAATTTCCCCTGGCCCGGACCTGTGCTTCCACTTCGACCTCCTTCCTTGCTTTCAGAGGGGGAGCCACTCATGCCTGCGGGGTTTTTTGGCAAGGCAGGGTCTGACTATACCCTATACAATTTTCCCTAATATATCACTAGATCATAAGTCTGATAGTTCTGCTCATCATGCCCTACTGACCGACAGATTCGGCACCATTGTTGCTTCCGCTCTGGGAAGTATGCTCCCGGATGGGGGAAATGGTTGGTATCATGAATCCCGCCTACATGGCAATCATCACACCATAACGTAGGTCTGTTTGGGCCCAGTCGTACTGGACTGGGTCCCTCGCTTGATCTAGGGTGCATCGGGCTAGGTCCTCCTGTTCACAGGTGTTCTGGCCACAAATCCTTCGTATGTCCTGATACTCGACATTGTAGGCACCATAGAACTGCGCCAACTTCTCTTCCTCGTTCCTTTCGTAGGTGTTATACAGTAATTTGTCACCGTCCCTACCATTCCCCGTCCCGCACAATGGAGGACCCATTTTGTGACCTGTGAACATTGTCATGCCTTGAAAACTCCATCAATGCATTCCTCTAAGCATGAGCTTCATTTGCCCTTGAGACATCTCCTTGCAAAAATCATGAAAAACATCCCTTTTGGAATTGGCGCGGGAAGTCAGTTCAGTACTCGCGCCAATGGGGAAAATCCTGCAAAGAGGTCGCACCAACTGGCGCTCTGTCATAGAGCAGTAGTCGCGCCACCCAAATTAGGGACTGTTTTTTAAATAAAGATGGCGGAATTTGAGTTCCAACAAACTCACAAACAATTGCCTATCTTGAGTTGGGAGGTTTGGCTGCGGGAGTTCTATGGAAGGGAAGTGGTTTTTCCACCTCCCATGGAACCTTCCTTGTTGATAGGGCCAATCCCATAATAATAGGGATCCCAACTCCCTCCTTCCCCATCTATAAAAGCCTGCTCAAATCCATGGAAAGCTAGTCTTGAAGTGCCTAAGCTCTGAATCTCCATATTCCCAAGAGCCTTTGTGTTGTAAAGAATCCCCTCTTTCCCTTAAGGCCGACTCAAGTAAGGAGACCATTGTCGAGAGACTCTGGAGAGGTTTTCCCTTTCCTTGGCGAGCTTTGCGAGGCGTGGACGACCGGAGACCCGTCCGAAGGAGATTGCGACGTCAGAACTTCGTTGTAATCTCTCTTCGTTTATTATTTAATAGATGATTATGATTATGGTTCCACTCCGTTTTCCATCATGTTAATGCGAGTAACATCCTTTCTGACTGATGTTTAGTTACGTGTGCCAGATTTTATGCTTGTATCTGTTCGTTTCTTCCATGTGCAGGTGTTCATCCACAGAGATCGTGGAGGGATTGTGATCTGCCGAGGCTGAGGAACGGGGATGCTTCTTCTTCAGATCATAGCGTTGGAATCTAGGTAGGCTTCTATTCCTAGTCTTTTCATTCGTAACTAGGAGCTTGCTTCATAACATTGTTTGATTGTTGCTAGACCCCTGCTGGGCTAGTAGGGATCGCCTCTGTCCGCAGAGGGGATTTACCTCCTCAACAATTTGGCGACTCCGCTGGGGATCGTCCGGATTTCATTGTCTCGTTTGTGTTATCTTGCTTTGATTGTTTTATTTTTTTCCTTGCTTGATGAACCTTCTGGGTTGGGTTCTTTCACTGTTTTTGCTTCTTGGTTTGCTTAGCTTGCATTGGTCTGCTTCTGGAGTAGCTTGTTTTTAATTTTTGGCTGAGAAACTCGACTGGCGTGGTTTTTAACCCGACAGTCGCGCCAATTGGCGCACGTTGCCTTTGTCCAGCCCGCGCCAATTGCTTTTTGGCACCAGTTTCACCCTTACAGTCACGCCACCCCTGTAAGTTTTTTGAGTTTCCTCATTTTTGAGCTCTCTGGATTTGATCAGTGTTTTTCTTCTTGATTTTTCGACTGCCTGAGTGTGTTGGAGTCCTGTTTGACTGGGAATTTACCTCTGTCCTTTGGTTGTTTGCTTTTATCTACCGATTTCACGTTTTAAGCCCTAGGGCATCTATTGGCTTAGTGTATCGAGCCCTCCTTGGGAAGTTTTGGTGTTTTGATTGTCCTGTCAACTATCCAATTGATTCTCCGCATCCTCTAAGTAGTTGTTCATTGTTTTGTTGCGATTTTTGGGTGATTGTTCATTCATTCATTCGAAATTCGCTTGGTCTTGCTTTGGACCTAGATCACACGGTCCATTGGAAGCTTTTGAGTCTTTTCTTTGTTTTGAGAGACTTTGGTCGATTTGGGGATCTGATTGCTTGTGTTGTTGAGTGAAATTTGTTTGTTTCACTCTCTTGAAGATCGTTTCTCAAGTTGTTCTGTTTGTTTTCAAGATTGTTGAGTGCATATTAGCTATTAAACATTGAAAATCAAAAAAAAAAATCTCTTTTGCTTTTGTTAATTAGTGTAAATTGTGATCTTTTCCATATCGCTAGTGATTAGTGTTTTGAATGAAAAGTTTTCAATTTCATTAGTTGCATTAGAGATCTCATTGTTTGTCTTCCGTTCATTTCATTTGTGTAAAAGCTCTCAACTCTTCTCTAACTAGTTTTCATCGAACAAAATGTTGCACTGTGGCATATAGCTTTGCATTTAGGAGTCCTTCGAGACACTACATATGATAGGGCCTGAAAATTGAAACTTAATTGAAGATCAACTGTAAAATTTATTTCAATTAACCTAAGGCAGCATTGGAACTTAACGAAACATATTTAGAAAGTCTAGGCTAGAGACGTGTTCCGGCGTCGTTAAACCTAGCAACTGTCGTTCGCTTGTTGGCTTTAGACAGTGCTAGTACGGACTTGTGCTCCCCGTACCATCGCGTATATAAAGGGAGACCCCTCTAGGTTTTCAATCCTTTATCCACAAGAAGCCGAGTCTGCCGCCCTATACCCGTGATACACCGAACACAGCATTCGGGGAGACTACCTGCACGTACGGAAAGTCCTTGGTCGATTTCTGTTTCATTATTGAAACCAAGGTGTATATTGCAGTTCACGGATATTTGGTACACCCTTTGTGCCTAGTATTCCCTGAGTAGTCATTTGGTCTTTTATGACTCCCTAAACTTGAAAAGACCATCAAGCGCTTGTCCTTTCACGCTTGCATCAAATCTGAAAGAGATAGAGTCACCTTTTTATCGTTTCTCGACTCTTAAAATATGAAACGGTAGAATTTCTTACTTTCCAATGTGGTAAAATTAATCGCCCACGATTACACGCCTGCTTAGACATTGCTTGTTGACCGTTTGATCGTGTGTCTTAACTCGTTTTCAGCCCGTGTGTGGTTTTGAGTTTGATGGCAACTTTTTCAGAGTTTACCAACCAAGGAATCCCCTCAAAAGGGAATCCTGGTCATTTTCCTCCTTTTGGAAATGTTGGTGCTCCTTACATGGCGACGTTGTCCCTTCCTGGATTAACGGTTGGGTTGCCTGTTTGGTTGTTCTCAACCTCTGTAGTTCCGAATGTCTCCACTACTGTTCAATCAGTTCCTCCGACGGAACACCATCATGTTGATTCCAAGGTGGACCTCTCCCCTTCTTCGCCTATTTCTGCGTCCTCCTCTTCTACTTCGCCTGGTGAAAGTCTGGATTCAAGTAACCAGGTGGCTAAGAAGAAGAAGAAGAAGACAAAGAAGAAGAAGTCTGATAAGCGAGAGGCTAAAAGCGCAGCCACTGTTTCTGAAATATCTCCTCCCGATAAACCTTCCAACCCTCCACAGAAAGTCAAGTTACCTTGCCTGTTGTGCACGGGAGACCATCTTCTTCGAGACTGCCCTGGCATCCCCAAGGTGATCGAAGCATGGTCCGATGGCCATCCGCCGTTGCCTTCGACTTCCGGGAGTCAAGTTGGGGGCACGTCTTCAGATGCTGTTGATAAGAATTCTAAGCAGGGTAAGATCACCAATCCCTGTAAGTTGTGTGAAGGGCACCATGCCATTCACCTTTGTCCTTATATGGATGAAGCCAAGCGAGTTTTGGACAACCCAACCGGTTCTACACCACGCTTTCCACCTGGTTATAATCGGCTTTCTTTGAGTCCTCCGCCAGCTGATCCTACGATTGGTCAAGAGTCATCCTTGGTCGATCCCACTCCCCCAGAAATTCAAATTCACGAATCCATCCCTGACCAACCATTGGTCGTAGGATCGGTTGAACTGGCCCCGTTCGCGGTGCACCAGGTCTTTTCTGTCGAGAGTGGATCTCACACCCCCCATGTCCTTCTGATCTCTTCAGATTCTTCAGACTTGGAGAAAGATTCTCCTGTCCTTCGAGAAGCCCCCCCTCCGCCTCCCATGATGGAGGCTCCGGAGGATATCCCTCCCGCCTTCGAGATGGAGGTTATGGAGGATGCTTCTTCTACCGTAACATCAGGGGAAGACCTTCGCTTGTCTATGGTAGCCCCTCCGAGTAGTTTGGTCGCCTCCTTTGATTGGAACCGATTTGCGGGATTCCGCCTTCTGTCTTACGTGCCTTTCGAGATCACAGTACAGGCTCTTGGTCTGGTCGTACCCAGCACCATTATAGACGAAGGTGCCTCTGTTCGTATTATGTCTTCAACTACCTGGCAAGCTTTCGGTTCGCCGCCGCTTGTGCCTGTTACGCAGAATCTGTTGACATTCAATAGAAGAACGAGTCAACCGTTGGGGATCCTTCCAAGGTTACCTGTTACTTTGGGAGGAAAAATCGTCCATATGGAAGTGATGGTCGTTCCAGGCCCCTTGGATTTCAATCTGCTTTTGGGGCGCGATTACACCTATGCCATGGGAGCACTTGTCTCCTCCCTCTTTCGCGTGATGTGCTTTCCACATGAAGGACGGATCGTGACCATTGATCAGCTTTCGTTCTTTGGTCCTAATATGGCATCTGGTCCGCCATCACCCCCTCCTGGTTTCTATCCACCCGTTGTATCTGCTCCACCGCAGGTCAACTATGTGACTACTTACCCCGTGCCTGTGCTCAGTGAAGACGCCGTTGTGCATAGTGTACTGGGGGCATTGGGTCCTGACTTCCAGGATGTTTTCCTTCCATCGGGAGTAGAACTCTTGGAAGCGCCGCCTTCTTGTTCATTTTGATGTAAGTCAGTCGGAGCAGAGTTCCTTGTCTTGTGTCAAGCTCCTTAAAAAATGAAACAAGGTTGTTGGAGCAGAGTTCCTTGTCTTGTGTCAAGCTCCTTAAAAAATGAAACAAGGTTGTCGGAGCAGAGTTCCTTGTCTTGTGTCAAGCTCCTTAAAAAATGAAACAAGGTTGTCGGAGCAGAGTTCCTTGTCTTGTGTCAAGCTCCTTAAAAAATGAAACAAGGTTGTTGGAGCAGAGTTCCTTGTCTTGTGCCAAGCTCCTTAAACCATGAAACAAGGTGTCCCGAGGATAGTTCTTTTAATGTGTCAACCTCGTTAAAACAATGAAACACGTTCCCGTTCAATTCGAGTCTTTGATAAGTTCTCGTAAAATCCCAGTCGAGTCTTTCTCTTGATCTCGTAATTTGAACCTTCACTCTGTTTGCCTTTCATATGGACTGAAGCTTGGGGGGCATGTACCTCGAATTGAGTCACCATGCTGGGGGCATGCTTACTTTTTCAAGCATAGTTTGTTTCCGTTTCAAGCTTGTGTAAAAATGAAACCGGTTTCAAGCATAGTTTATCTTTGTTTCAAGCTTGTGTAAAAATGAAACCAACTTCAAGTAGAGTTTCCTGATTTCAAGCTTGTGTAAAAATGAAACCTTTCCCATTTTACCTCTTGTGATTGTCATTTTATCAGCCTGTTTTTGCCAGATGAGCCTTGGTTTTCTCATTCC
Source organism: Pinus albicaulis (assembly GCA_034641835.2). Taxonomy (NCBI): domain Eukaryota; kingdom Viridiplantae; phylum Streptophyta; class Pinopsida; order Pinales; family Pinaceae; genus Pinus; species Pinus albicaulis. Next base: position 212,910,160 of record CM076570.1, read on the forward strand.
ATCGTCACTATCTGCTTGGCCGATCATATGCCTTCACTTGGTTGTTTTACCCGTTCCTTAGGAACCGCTGCGATGAGTGGTCTTGTTAGCCAGCCTCTTAACCTTTATTTGTTTTGAGCAGTTCCACCATTACCGGAACCAGTTGCTACCCTTTATACCACTCGTTACTCCAGGAGGAGTCATCTTTCAGCTCTTTTCTGACTCTCTAAACATGAAAAGATTGCCGAGGCCCTTGTCGTTTCGATCTCGTTAAAGTGGACACGAATCGACATCCACCCCGTATACGTTTACCCCTTTTTCGGGCTGGGATGGATTATTTACGAAAAAGGAATACCCTAGCCTATCGCGACTAGGAGGTTTTCTCGGATATTGTTTTCTACCTTTTCGGGTCCGAGGAACTATCTACGAAAAGGGACCGCTGGAGTTTACTTTTCTGTTGTCTTTTCAAACTCTCTAAATATGAAAAGACGCCGAGTTCTTCCTTTGTCAGACTCGTTAAACCCTGATGACATCGGATCTAGTCGAAATGACGTTCTCCGAGTTTCTCCTTCCTAGGACTCGTTAAATGCACTAGGATGGATTCGCCCGAAGGGCGGACTTATATCGCAAGCATATGCTATCCCCTTCAAGCTTGTTATCAAAAATAATTGGGGTACTCACCAGAAATGGTGGGGGAAAATGGAACCATCGTCGTTGTCGTCGGCAGTATGTCGCTCTTGAACATGGCACTTGTCTGCATCCGTGTCGGGTTGGGGACATCTCACCTCGTTGCTTCACTTTGCCTCCATGGATTTGGGTAATCTCTTTTGACCTCTCATCTGTTCACTGCCTCGTCACCATGACCTCTGATCCGTTGATGTCAAATACTGCCAAGTCCACTGTCGTGCCGTTTATGTGTTCAAGAGAAGTTGGCCTCTACAAATATCAACCTTCCTCTGATTCTCATACGATCCTGATTCACAACAAAACATCATGTTCCTCTGTCTCGTGTCGATGATGTGGGAAACATTATGGCCCACCTTCGATCAAGGTCACTTCCTGTCGACTTCAGCTCATTATCCAGGAAGCTGATCTAGAGACTCCCTTCTGGTACCTTGGAGCCTGCATGCCTCAATGGCAGGTTCGTCGCATTCGACGTGAGGTTTTCATCATTGGCCTCCGATCGAGTGATTCTACGGGTGTTCGACACCAGCTCATTGATTCACACACCGTAGATTGTACCTATAGTACCTTGAGGGCCATTGTCATTATTGGTGGTTCCTCTCGCGTCTGTTAACAGCTTTCATCATTGGCTGGTAATCAGACGATGTTCTTTCATGTTCGACATCAGCTCACATATTCACATGCTCGAACTTGTACTTGTTTGGGTCGAGATGGAGCGCAAGACCCTGGATTGTGTCTGTTGTAATCCAGGCCGCGATTGTGGATTATTATCATTATGTACATGACTCACTGATTGGATGGCTGCGACCATACCTGAGTCTATTTGTTTGATCTTAGTTGGATGGCTGCGCCCATACCCCGGATCCGGATTATAGCATACTCTGTTTCGGATGGCTGCGTCCATACCACATATACATCATGTACTTGAGATATCAGTTGTATCTTTCTGCGCAGGTTTTCCGACGGCGGGCCTTCAGTTGAACATGTTCTCGTAAAGCATTTCACCCCTCTCTCTCTCGGGCCTCATACTTTAGGGGGCATCTGTTACACAGTAATTTGTCACCGTCCCTACCATTTCCCATCCCGCACAATGGAGGACCCATTTCGTGACCTGTGAACATTGTCATGCCTTGAAAACATCATCAATGCATCCCTCTAAGCATGAGCTTTATTTTCCCTTGAGACATCTCCTTGCAAAAATCATGAAAAACATCCCTTTTGGCATTGGCGCGGGAAGTCAGTTCAGTACTCGCGCCAATGGGGAAAATCCTGCAAAGAGGTCGCGCCAACTGGCGCTCTGTCATAGAGCAGTAGTCGCGCCACCCAATTTAGGGACTGTTTTTTAAATAAAGATGGCGGAAGTTGAGTTCCAACAAACTCAGAAACCATTTCCTATCTTGAGTTGGGAGGTTTGGCTGCGGGAGTTCTATGGAGGGGAAGTGGTTTTGCCACCTCCCATGGAACCTTCCTTGTTGATAGGGCCAATCCCATAAGAATAGGGATCCCAACTCCCTCCTTCCCCATCTATAAAAGCCTGCTCAAATCCATGGCAAGCTAGTCTTGAAGTGCCTAAGCTTTGTATCTCCATATTCCCAAGAGCCTTTGTGCTGTAAAGAATCCTCCCTTTCCCTTAAGGCCGACTCAAGTAAGGAGACCATTGTCGAGAGACTCCGGAGAGGTTTCCCCTTTCCTTGGCGAGCTTTGCGAGACGTGGACGACCGGAGACCCGTCCGAAGGAGACCGCGACGTCAGAACTTGGTTGTAATCTTTCTTCGTTCATTATTTAATAGATGATTATGATTATGGTTCCACTCCATTTTCCATCATGTTAATGCGAGTAACATCCTTTCTGACTGATGTTTAGTTACGTGTGCTGGATTTTACGCTTGTATCTTGTCGTTTCTTCCATGTGCAGGTGTTCATCCGCGGAGATCGTGGAGGGATTGTGATCTGCCGGGGCTGAGGAACGGGGACGTTTCTTCTTCAGATCATAGCGTTGGAATCCAGGTAGGCTTCTATTCCTAGTCTTTTCATTCGTAACTAGGAGCTTGCGTCATAACATTGTTTGATTGTTGCTAGACCCCTGCTGGGCTAGTAGGGATCGCCTCTGTCCACAGAGGGGATTTACCTCCTCAACAGTAGGTCCTGAATCTCCATGTGCATTGTCCCGAGCTCCTCCTAGATTTGTTGTACTCCTAACAAAGCATCTTCCCTGGGTGTAGCTTCTAGTTTCATAGCGGCTTCCAAAGCTTTGTCCTGTGATTCGAAATTCTGGTGACCCATAGGTACGCACAGGTGAGGTAGTAGCATAGCAATGAACCACTCTTTATGTTACCTGCCTTCACACTTAGATTCTCCTTCGTTGATGGCTTTCTTTAGGCGTTGATCGGCTTCCCACATAGACTCATTTGATCCTTTCTTGAAATCTTTCACATCTGTTATGATCTGTGAATAATATTTAGGATTTCGGAATTGTTGTTTCAGAGCGTCCTTAATATCTTGAATATATGTGCTTCCATTTTGAGATATGTGTCGCATGTACCAGTCCAGTGCTCTCTCGTCGAAGGCCAGGGACAACTGCACCCTTTTCACAGTATCGCTCACCACACCTTACGCAGTTCATACCGAGTCTGCAACAAACCAAAATCGGTCCATGTCCTCATCTCCCGCACCTTTAAAAGTAGGTAATTTCAAGTTCGCTTCCATGTCTTCTTTTGGCGGGGTTTTGGGCAAGGTTTTACCCTTATGTGGTTCTCCTCTCAGCTGGCTATAGACAGATCTATCCCCTTCTTTATTGGTTTGATAGTAATTACCGCTCCATGCTCTACTTTCGTCCATATTGGAAATCATTCAATCGTACCTGCTCTTCTTCGTTTTCAGTCCTTCAATACTTTTCTTGGCATTACCCGATCCCCTTCTCAACATGCTCCCAGTCCTGGCAATGGAACCATTTTTTGGCTCGAGGGGTCCTAACCTAGGTTCAGAGTTTAAGGTTTGCCAACAAACCCCTATACTACTGGCCCTTTCGGCAGTGACCCGCTTGAATAGGTCAAAGTCTCACCCGAAGTAGTATGGGTGGGTGCTAGAACTAGGTTTCCACACCCTGAGAAAGGGTAGGTAAGGCAAGCAGAGCTGCGTCTGGCCCTGTTATGTCCAGATCGCCTCTTTCTAAGCAAGATCTATAGGTCTATTTTCGCATCCATGTGCACAAGGTTAACTATACTACAATGTTTGATAATTATATACTTCTATGATAGTAGCACAGTATTGCATAAAATAGAACAGAACAGATCCAGATGTAGTAAATACACTTACACAGAAATTTCGCAGCTGAATATGGAATACGCATAATACAACAATTACCAATGATTCACATAAATAGTACACATGGATTCAATTCTCAAACAACCTTTCTTATTCATCAATTCCTTCTTACAATGTCCACACACAGCAGGATTCTAGATCTCCGCGCACACAGCCAGCAGGAGTCCTTTCCCAAAAACCCAAAAAAATCTACTAAACCACAATTCACATCAAGAGCTCTTCCTCCTCTTCTCCCTACAATCCAAAATGTCCCTCTATTTATAAAAAATTTTCATAACCTTTCCTATGGTCTGCAAACCATGGTTTTCGGACCCCAGGTCTACCCTTTAACCCATTACAATGCTTTCAAGGCTTTGTCCCACCCCAAAAACCCTGTGCTAGACTAATTATAATAAAAAATATACAAAATCAGACCAATTTCGCAGCTTGTAGGAGACCTTGTTCCAACATAGACTTCGGTTCGTAATATGTCAACTGGTCAATGGTGACTATCTTTCCATTATGGGGAAAGGACATCTTGCGGTGAACCATAGATGGGACAACAGACATCGCATAGGTGTAGCTACGACCCAATAGAATGTTGTAATCTAGGGGGGCATCAATGACTTCTACATCAACACAAATAGTCTTGCCTGCAAGAGTAATAGGATAGTTGCAGAACATGCCAATGAGCTTGGAGGAGTGGCCATCCCACGCTCGGAGAGTGATAGTGGAAGGTTCCAACTCAGGTGATCCGAGTTGCTTCCAAACCAAAGCGGACATCACACAGGTGGATGCTCCCTCATCAATGATACAACGAGAAATGTTGGCGTTTCGGATCTTGACTGGGATTTGGAACGTGACGGAAGTAGGAAGAGGAGGATGTTCTAACCAGTCAACATAGAAGATGATAAAGAAATCATTTGAAGGATCTACAGTGCCCATGGCAGATAGTATAGTTTTTCATTGTGAAGGGAACGACTGGAGGAGTTCCAGCATTGAGATGGCAGCAGGAGATTGTGCCAAATCATCTACTATACTATACAAATGGGCAGCTTTTCCAGAAGCATCATTTCGGCATAGTGGTCCCTTAGGGATCTTGGTATGAACCTCTGTCTTAGGCTAAGAGATCTGCAAAGGACCATTATTTGTCAAAAGAGGCTTTGTAGAACCTAAAGAAGGGGACTTGGGGACAGATGTAGCGGGAGGCTTGTTGTACTGACAGGACCGAGTCTGAAGGTTAAGGTCAATGGTTATAGGTGGGTCAGAGTTCATCATGAGAATATGGTAATCGGAGGTACCAGATGAAGGAGGTTGAGTGGTCGCCTGACTGTCAGGTGGTTAGGTAGCCACAAATCCTTGCTAAGGGAAAGGATTAGTAAACACAGCTAGCTGACTAGGCGTAGAATTGGGAGGGATGGAAGGGGAGGCTTGAGGTCCTTGTGATGCTGCTTGAGACTCCCACATATACCGCATCTGTGGTAAAAGAGGACAATCGTGCATGTAATGACCATAAACACCACAAAAAAACAAGGTTTGTTCGTGCGAACAGGCCTGTCTTGTTTGGGCTGAGTGCCCTATTGCTGGTTAGCAGTGTTAGGAGAATTACCTTGGGGATTAGGTCCAAGATTACCAAGGGCAGATTGATTTTGAGTTCCTATCCTCTTCTTTTTGGAAGTAGGAGGATTATTCGTGCCCTGCTGTGCATCCACCTATCCTTGAGGGGGCGGTGGTTGTTGTTGCAGGGGTTGAGAAGGAAAGGGAGGTGGAGGTGCTAATTTTAGAGGAGCTGGAGCACCAGGCTATGGATATGGATAATAAGGAGGTTGGGTAACATTGTGGTAAATAGGAGGTTGGGCAAAAGGAGGAGGCATGCCGTATCCTAGATATATGCTACCGGGAGGGGGAAAAGTGTTGGAGGTGTTGGCCCCTCCCTGGGGGAAACCATAGCCTATGGGAGGCTGAGCATATGGATGAGAAAGAGCTCCAATGATACTGTCGGTGGCATGAGATGCCCTCGGTGCATTGGCACCACCGGGTCTAGGAAGATCAGGTAGAATGGTATAAACATAACCAGACTGAGTGTAGATCAAGTCATATTTTAATGCAATCTGGAGAGAGGCTTCTTCAGTTTGAGGAAAATGCAATGCGAAATATTTTCCTATGGCAGGAAAAAGATATCTAAGGAACCAGTCCATGTAGACATGGTCTTTGAAGGTAGGGGCTCGACATAGGCTCTTTCTTCTCCGCCATTCCTTGACATGATCGGATAGGCGGGTCGCAGACGATTGACGGAAAGAAGTCAAAAGTTCGTTACTAGTGTCGTAACGAAGGGGAAGCTGGAAATAAGACAGAAAAGCCCAGGTAAGAGTCGCAAAGGTGGTAGGAGAGGATGAGGACTAATCAACATACCACTTAGAAGCTTCGCTAGTAAGCATACTTTGGAACAACCAAACTCGAATAGATTCATCGGTAATGGAGTTAGACGAACACCACATCTGGAAATATTGAACATGATTTGCCTCTCTAGCAAGACCTTCAAACTTGGGGATGTCGAAAGGGAGCTTGGTTAGCATAGCAGGCCAACCAGCGTCACGGCTTATAGGGTCACTGATCAACTGGTTAAAATCGGGAAGACTAAGGCCTGCCATATAGGGGAGCAAGGGAGTAGTTGGGGTAGTTCCTGTTGCGGTCTCACTAGTAGTATTCCCAGCATTAGGGTCGAGGCTACCACAAGCGTTAGGTCCTGAAACAGACATGGTGAAGGTGACAGGGGGAGAACCGAGGGTGGAACCAGAAGGGGAACCCAATGAACCATAAGAGGACTCAGAGTGTGGGCTCGGTGGAGGACTAATTCGAATCCTACGCAGAGGAGTAATTCTTCCTACCGGAAACTGAGGATGAAGGCCAAGAAGTCTCCATGATAAACACCTTTGTGGCGTAATGATGAAGGCAAAAACATGGCACAAAGGGAAGAGAGACCAACAAGGGCAAAGAGGTGTAGGATCAACTGATTACAATGTAGAAACAAGGGCAGAGAGGTGCAGGATCAATTGATTACAATGTTTAAATTATTTGCCTGGCGGTGTTAACTAGGCTCTTCTTCGCTTAGGGTGTGTGTGTTAAGTGTGTAAATTTTAATTTTTAAACCCAGACGTTTGTATAGAAAAAGAAAAAGTGTGTTGTATAACTGTAAATAAACCTGTAGATAACAGTATATGAAACTGAAATAATAGAAAATAAACATTTAATTACGCATTAATCTAAAATCAAGGAGGTAGGCCTCTCAACAACTATTATTTAGGTGGGAAAAAATCTAGTCAAAACACACCAAAATAGCCAATAGATCTAAATTTGGGAGGGACAATGATCTAAAGGTCAAATCTGCTGGAAATAGATGCAGAAAAATAGCAAAAAATCAGAGGAAAATTGTTGTAAATGAGGTGGCGAAAGGCTATATCCTAGAGGGAAGTGGAGGGGGCCCTAGAGGAAAACTCAAACAAAACTAAAAAGAGGTGTTTTGGATGGATAAATAACTAATCTGAAGTGGATATGAAGGTAAGGGATCAGATCTGAAAAAAATTTGAACACACTGAAATTTCAGACGACCTACAGCAGCTAAAACTCTTCCACGAAAGGTGGAGGGTACTGAAGCCCTAGGGGACTAGGTTCCCACTTTGATGAGTAAAAAAAAACAAGTATAGGTCCAAAATGGGTAGAGACGTAGGTCAGACAACCCTAAACAGAGGCCTAGACAAACCCAGAAAAATCTCAAAAAAATTCCCGCAAAAAGTTCAGGTCGCAGTTTCTGACATATTTTTTACAGAGGTCGTAGGTTTTGTCCTGTTTTCCGCACCCTGGAGGTTCAGGTCGCAGGTTTTGGCCCAAAAATTGCGACCTTCACTTCCGGCACTCTCAGGAGCAGGTTTCAGAAAATTTTGTTGTCTCAGCTGCGGCTGATGCCTGTCACCTGCGCAATAGGTCTGAAAACACACAGAAGTTATAATTTTTAATGTGTTAGGGTTTTATAGGTTAAAAACAACATCAAGAAAAGAAAAAAAATAATCTCAATAGAAATCCTAGGGTTTGAAGCAAATGGATATGTAGGGATCTTAAAAACGACAGAGGTCGTAATCATAAATCCTCCAGTGGAGTCGCCAGTTGTTAGTATGAATATTAATCGCAAGCGTACAAAAAAGACTCACTTTAGTTGTGCATAACAAACAACCTAACAGCAAAGATGGCTGCCAATATCTTTAGGTCTGCAATTAGTTGACCAAGATAAATATTGCAAAAATCTAGATCTATGCATTAAAAGACATTAAGCGGTAAATAAAAACAAGAGTTGCTCCATGCATCCAATAGACAAGACAAGATTGTTTTTAAGAATTTTTGTATTTTTTGACACCTGGGAAGGGAACATAGAAAGATGTTACCAGTCCCCCTCAATGGGATGGGTTCTTGTAATTCCTCAGCACTTCAGATCTAAAATCCATCTCTCTTGATGGTGTAGAAAACCCAAACAAAAAATGGAACTCAAAGGGAGCTCATAAGAAAAATGGTAGCAAAATATGACAATAATGGTGGATCAAAGTCATACCAAAAGTATAGATCCACAGTGATATTTAGGCAACAAAACGTAGTGAGTGAATGGAAAAAACCTTCTATTTATAACAAAATATTGAGTTAGTCTATTTATTGGTGCATAATTAAAATATTATTAACCAAATCAAGATTAAACTTTTATGGAATATTTTTTTTATTTGTTGGAGGGAAAAAGAATTTGACTTGGGTCAAATCCCTTTATTTGTAAATAATAAATAAATAAATGATTTATTTATTATTTTAAGGATGCAGTTTAGTAATAATCAAATAAATAATGATTTATTTCATTATTTATAAATGATTTAGTCAAATTTAACAGTGAATATTATTTAAATAAGGTTTAAATAATTATTCCTAGAAAATAATAAGATAAATAATGATTTATCTAATCAATTTTCTTGTTTTGGGTTAAATATGGCTTGGAATATTAGTTAAACTGTTGTTTAACTAATTATTCCTTGAGTAAAATCAAACAAATGTGGATTTATTTAATATTTCCTCATGGGGTTTCCTATTTAGACCATAAACAACTTAATAAATGAGGTTTACTAAGCTATTTTTCATAGTGAAAGCAATTTTACTAAGGGTAAAATTGGTATTACGTGGTGTACTTTGGTCCATCTAATAGTAACAGGTTAGATGACCAAAAAATGGTGTAACACCTTAGGAAAACTTAAATTTGTATCTCCTCTATTGTATTTCTTCCCTGTAAATATTTATTTGTACCTTCTTCTTCACATTTTATAATGTCTTCTTCCTATACAATTTTCCAGTGTTAACAACGCCAATAAAGGGTGTCACCAATTACGATATAATGATGAGATTGGTATCAAATACAATGTTTATCAAAATGAGTATTTACGAGCTAGAAATTTTGGGTTTGGAGATAAATTATGATATCTCCATACCAAGGATTTGAAGATTCGACCAAAAACAATGTTTCATTGGATATTAAATCGCCAGTTGTTGATTTAGACGTGGAAGAGAGAAGGTTGCAAATAAGTTTGGAAAATACTATATATTTCTTAGACTTGGATTTAATGAATTACAAATCAAACTCTTCTAGGATAATGGTCCACTTCAAGTATTTCCCCCCTAGAAATTGACGTGACAGGACATAGGCCAGAGGGTTGAATCAGAAACCACAAGATTCCTTTGAATTAGAATATAGTGCCAAAAATTTTGAACATCTTGCACAATTTCCAAAGCTAACTTTTCAACATGGGAATACTTTGATTCAATATTAATTAAATTATGGCTCAAGTAGTAGATAGGGTGTTCATCTCGTATATCATCTTCTTGTACCAATAACATGGTGATAGTGGCAACAACCATAACAAGATATAGGGAATACTCTCAATGATAATCAAGGGGATACGATAACGATGCTTGGCCTAATACACCCTTTAAGGCATCAAAATCCTTTTGAGTGATATTATCCCAATGAAATGGAACCCCCTTTTTCAACAAATGTGAAAAATCCTTTAGTAATTTACGCATAATTAGGAAGGAAATGTTGTAGAAGGCTAGCCTTCCCTTGTATGAATTGTAACTGAATGAGAGATGAAGGAGGTGGAAACTCGAGGATTTCTTGGACTTTTAGGGGATCACTGTCGATTACTTGTTTAGACATAATGAATCCTAGAATTCAACCAAATTGAACAAAGAAGACACATTTATGTGAGTTAAATCAGATACTATAGTGTCAACAACGTAAGAATATTGCTCTGAGATGCACTCGATGGTCTTGACGACTTTTAGAGTGGGCATGAAAATCATGAAGGTATGGTTACATGATATGCTTAATATCATGAAAATCATAATTCATTGCATGCTGGAATTTTTCTCCTCCATTCCTAAGACCGAAAGGAAGTTTGCAATAAGCAAATGTAACCAATGAAAAATTAACGCAATACTATGTTGGAAAGGTGGGAGTATACTGATTTGATTGTAGTCGTAGAAGCCATCCATAAATGAGAAAAATCAACTATTGGTGCAATCATAAAAAATTTTGTCGATAAAAGTGTTCGAATAGTTTCCCTTGGGACAATATCTATTCATAGGGACGTTAAAGGATAACATCAAACATGAATTTTGTGTTTGGGAACCTGATTCATTGGAGAAAGAATTCAGGTTGGCAAGAAAAATTGAATGTAAAATTATGGCAACAAGGAAGCCTACCACTCACATCTATAAATATGGAAGTGTTGCTGCTCCTAAACTTCCACAACCTACAAGGTTGACACCACAACAATTGGAAGAAAAAAGAGAAAAAGGGCTTTGCTACAGTTGTGATAGAAAATACTCTAAAGATCATAATTTTGTCAAGAAGAAATTATTTTATATATAGATTGTGAAGAGGAGGAAGAAAATGAACAAGAAACTTCAAAAGAAGATGATATACAGTAGGACATATCACTCCTCAAACTCTCAAGATATAAAGATACATCAAGAAGAAAAAGGTAATAGTGTTGATTGATTCAGGTAGTACCCATAATTTTATTCATAGTAAGGTAGCCAAGGAATTGAATTGTTTCCTATACCCAGCACCAGAATGTCAAGTGATGGTTGAAAATGGAGGAACTATAAATTGCTCTGGACAATGCCAAAATATCAAGCTAACCATGGGGGAGTATGTATTGAATATTCCAATTATTTCCATTCCAATGGGAGGTGTTGATGTTGTACTAGGAGTACAATGGTTAACATCTTTGGGGACAGTAGCTTTTAATTTTCAAGAACTTTTCTTGATTTTTTTTTCAGAAGGAAAGGAAATCGAATTACGGGGTATTACAGGGAAGCCAGGAAAGATAATAATCTCTATCGCCATGAAAAATCTTCTGAAGAAATAACAACGAGGCATAATTGCACAATTATTCTCACTAGAAGTTCCAACATCAAAATCATATATTTCTCCCGACTCCAAAAAGTCTTGGACAATAATTCCAAGGTGTTTGAAACTCCCAAAGGACTCCCACCTATTGGTGATCATGATCATGATATTCATTTGATTCCAAGAAGTCTTTCTCCAAACATCAGGCCTTACAAACATCCTTATGTCCAAAAGAGCAAAATTGAACGTGTGATTGGGGAAATGTTAGAGGCTGGTATAATTCGACCTAGTCAAAGTTCTTTATCTGCTCCAGTAGTATTGGTGCACAAGAAGGATGGATCATGGTGCATGTGTCCGGATTATAGGGAGCTTAATAAGCTCACTATTAAAGATAAATTTCCCATTCCAGTGATTGATGAATTATTGGATGAATTACATGGCGCAATTTATTTTACCAAGTTGGATCTTCGCTCAGGATATCATCAAATTAGAATGAAGACTAAACATATTCCGAAAACAACATTTCAAACTCATGAGGGTCATTATGAATTTTTGGTCATGCCTTTTGGCCTTACCAATGCACCTTCTACATTTCAAGGGTTGATGAATTCTATTTTCAAACCCTTCCTTAGAAAATTTGTGCTAGTATTTTTTGATGACATACTAATCTACAGCAGGTCTTTGAAGGATCATGTTCAACATGTTGACAGGGTGCTCAAAATATTGAAGGAGAAACAATTATATGCAAAAACATCCAAATGTTTCTTTGGAGTACAAGAGGTGGAATACTTGTGTCATATTGTATCTCACAAGGGTGTTATGGTAGACCCTAAAAAAATTAATGCCATTAAGGAATGGAAATTCCCCATAGCCATAAAGCAGTTGCGCAGATTTCTCAGGTTAACAAGGTATTATTGCAAGTTTTTTAAGAATTATGGGAGAATAGCAGCACCTCTAACAACAATATTGAAGAAATTTGCATTTTCATGGACTCCTGAAGAAACTAAGGCTTTTGAATATATTAAAGAGGAAATGTGCCTATCACCAATCTTAGCTATGCCAGACTTCACAAAAACCTTTATTGTGGAATGTGATGCCTCAGGAAATGGAATCGGTGTTGTTTTAATGCAAGAAGGAAGACCCATTGCTTTTGAAATTCATCCAATCAAAGGAAAGTATTTACAAAAATCTATTTATGAGAAGGAAATGTTGGCAATACTACATGCACTAAAGAAATGGTGACCTTACCTAACGGGAATACACTTCAAGGTAAAAACTAATCACGATAGTCTTAAACACTTTTTGGAACAAAGACTATCTTCAGAATAGAAACAAAAATGATTCACAAAGATGTTTGGTTATGACTTTGAAATAATCTACAAAAAAGGGAAGCTAAATGTTGTTGCATATGCACTCTCAAGAAAGGATGAAGAGGTGGAAGAATTGCTTTGTGCCATTTCTATTATCCAACTAGATTGGATAACCGAAGCAAGGGATGAATGGAAGAAGAATGAAGAAGTGTGGACACTCATTCAAAAGTTGCAGCAAGATCCTAATACATCTGATACATTTAGTTGGAAAAATCAGTCCTTATGGTACAAATATCGCTTATATATTTGAAAGAATTCCCAACTAAAACAAAATATTCTTTTGGAATTGCACATTTCTCCTTTATGAGGACACTCTGGATTTTGAAAAACTTACCACAGGGTGAAGAAAGAATTTTTTTGGGATGGCCTTCAATCTGATATTCAAAATTTTGTGTCGGAATGTTTGGTTTTCCAGCAAAATAAATTTGAGACAATTAAGACCCCGAGTCTTCTACAACCTTTATCCATTCCAAGTCAACGTTGGGAGGATATTTCAATGAATTTTATCACGAGCTTACCTAAGTCTGAAGGAAAGAGTGTCATCATGCTGGTAGTTGATATACTTACCAAGTATGCACACTTTTGTGCATTATCTCATCCATTTAAAGCAAGTACAGTTGCTACTGTATTTATGGAAACAATTCAAAAGATACATGGAAACCCGAAGATTATTATAAGTGACAGAGATCCCATTTTTACTGGAATTTTTTTGACAAAATTATTTTCCTGTTTGGGTACTCAACTAGCTCATAGCTCATCTTATCATCCTCAATTCGATGGTCAAACTGAGATAGCGAATAAATGTTTGGAAGGATATCTTCATTGTTTTGTATCTGATAAGCAAGCATAATGGTTCAAGTGGTTACCTCTCACTGAATGGTGGCATAACACTTCCTTCCATACCACAGCAAAAATGACCCCATTTATGGCACTTTATTGATATCATCTGCCATCCATCACATATTCTTTAAGAGAAAATTATAAGGTTCAAGCAGTGGAAGATCACATCAAGTATCAACAAGAAGTTCTCCAACTCTTAAAGGATAACCTAAATTTGGCACAAAATCGAATGAAACAACAAGCAGATCAACATCGCAGCGAGAGAAGTTTTGATGTAGGAGATTGGGTGTTTTTATGGCTACAACCATACAAACAAATGTCCCTCAAGCAAGCTAAGAAGGATAATAAATTATCGCTAAAGTACTATGGTCCTTACAAGGTGTTGCAAAAGATTGGTACTATGGCATACAAATTGGAGCTTCCTGCTTCTTCGCGAGTGCATCCAGTTTTCCATGTTTCATGCTTAAAAAGGGTTATAGGGGACAAAATTCCAGTTCAAACAATATTGCGAGAACTTGATGAGGAAGGAAAAATCATATTGGAACCTGAAGCAGTCACGGAAACAAGAACTCGACAACTACGAAATCGATCAATTTCAGAGTATCTCATCAAATGGAAGAACTTACCCACTGAAGATTCTACATGCGAGGATGAGAATTTTATACAGAAGCACCCATATCTACTGAAGCGTTGAGGACAACACTTTTTTGAAGGAGAGGGGCATGTTAGGTCCCTATATTACTAGTATAGTCCCTTATTTTTGTTAGTGTAAACCCCCTTATTGTTATTTTTGTACCTCTGTAACCCCAATATTGTTATTATTGTGCCCTTACATATTATTGTTAGGTCGACTAGGATTATATTGTGGCCCCATGGACTCCTATATATAGAAGGAGGTTTTGTCATTTGTATCATCCAAGAATTGTTCATTTATGTAATGTAAAGGAGGTTACCCCCTCGAAGTGGCTTATTAATAAGGCTTTGATCTCTTTTTGCTTCTATTTTTGGAGTTGGTTGCATAACATTTAGAATATGGAAGAAGGAATTACCTGGAACTCCACCTCCTACTCCAACTCCAAATTCTAAAAGTGGAACCTAAAAAGGAACTAAAACAAGCAAGAGAACCAAAATATACAAACATCATATACTAACATCTCTAAACAATGAGTTAAGAAGGCATTGTTGTATATATTAAATGATACATAAGTATAGGAAAAAAAACATTTTGTATTAATGAATGTAGGAGAAGATACAACCCTTGCAGATCTTCACCTTGTAGACATCTCCCAACTATTTTGTCCTTCCTTTGCCACAAAGCAAGCCTTCAATCACAACTCAAGTGCATGGATGGAAAATGGATCCATAGGCACAAAGAAACAACATGAGGGCATAACTGAGAGTCTCCAAAAGCCAATCTAGACTCTATGGGAGGCAATGAATTTATAGGGTAAAAGAAGTGGTTTTGGGTATACCATTCTAATATTTAGATCCACATTAGAGGGAAGATAAGTTATAGGGATAAGAGATAAGACCTTAAGAGTAGGAGTTGGAGATCTAATCCAACAGTAAGTTTAATTAAATTAATTAATAAAAATATATATATTAATTGAACATGATTTATGGTTTTTTGGGCATGCAATATAAGTAAACCATGATATCGACCATATTATTGTAACAAAGTCTACTTACAAATTAAAATCTCAGTGGTAAAGGGAGGTGAATCTCCATATTAAATAACCTTGATACACATATTTATGTATATGTTTAAATCTTTTATATATATATATATATATATATATATATATAACGATGAGAATTTTATATTATATCTTGTCACTCATCAGGGGATTAAAATAATCTTTAAACCAAGGTCAGATGAATCAAGGGCCTCTTCTAAATATTCACCTATTACGACTATCTACCAATATACTTTATTTACATAGAAAGGGTCTTTAGACGTGAAAAAAATCCAATTTATACCTATACTATTTTGAAAAATTTACAAATATAAAGAAAAAACAAATCACATAAATTTCTTCGACTATGTTTCAGTGTTTCCCTCTTCTAGAAGGGGCACATTCAAGTCAAAAAATATCTTCCCTCTTCAAGAATGGGCACGTTCAAGTAAAAAATTATCTTACTTTCAGAACCATTTGTTTTAAATGAGAAATGGAGGAGTGGCGGTTCATCATGATAAGGAGAGCTTGCGATTCCTCCACATGTTTCCACATACTAACTAGCTAATCATTCTTTTTCTTTGTTTGTGACCTATTTTCCATCTTTGTCTCCAATGACATTGTGAATATAGTACCTAATCGGTTGAACTTGAAAAGCATTATAGCAACATTTTCTTCTATTTCGTCTAATTGAACCTTTGTTGGTTTTTATTTTTGAAATTTGAAGATAACAAGGAAAAGTAAAGTGTGACTGTTCACATGCCCTTTAGCATCGTAGAGGCTTCCTCAATTTCTCGAGCATAACTTGTGTCTATAGGACAGAAGTAAAGTGTGACTATTCACATGCCCTTTAGCATCGCAGAGGCTTCCTCAATTTCTCGAGCATAACTTGTGTCTATAGGACACGGTTCCTCTAGGGGATAAATAATGGGACCAATCTTCATTACTATAAACACTTCATTAATTTTCCTCTCATAAATATGCTAGATATATAATATATGAGTATCCAGAATATATGCTAGATATATAATATATGAGTATCCAGAATATATGCTAGATATATAATATATGAGTATCCAGAATTGAGGGAGGATACACACCCATAATTATTAGATCTGTCCCACAATTAAAGTATGATTTTAAACCTATAATTATAAAACAACCTGTGACCACTTTGGCCTTACACAATTGAATTTTATAATGTAAATAATTTTTAGAATGATTATGACTATTATCAACCTATAACTAATCAATGCGGGCCAAGCCTACGTCACCTTTACAAATTTTATTTGCTCCATTCCACCTCCAACAAATATTTAAGATTGAGTGGTCAAAAGAGACATTTTCCCTAAGGAGGTTTTCCTAGAAACTACTCCAGATGCTTATAATGACAGAAAAATGGATCACTCCCAAATTGAAATAAACCTCCTCGAGACAACAAAAATCACGCATCAATTCAAAATTTAATGGATTCCTCATCTGAGGTGAATTACTATTTTTTCCCATATATACTTATCACAGCTTGGCCTGCAATTGTATAT
Organism: Pinus albicaulis; assembly: GCA_034641835.2. NCBI lineage: Eukaryota > Viridiplantae > Streptophyta > Pinopsida > Pinales > Pinaceae > Pinus > Pinus albicaulis. The sequence continues at coordinate 212,926,991 of CM076570.1, forward strand.
GGTAGTCGAGCTCCCATATTGCACCACTTATGGATCGATAGCATTGCTTTCTTGCACTTTAATGCCTTGTGATTTTCTTCGTATCGCCACTTAACTCTTCTCATTTTTCTACACACAAGATGGACTAAGATCCTCCTTATATGATTGAGGAGTGCATACATACTTCGAGGATGTGAGGCCAAATATAACATGGAACTTCCTTGCCACCTTTTAATCTTTTTTATTATATAGTTATTCATGGATCCTATGGGATGAGGCTTAAATTTGAATGCCCATTATGAACTAGGACACCTTCTTGCAACTTCAAGCCCTCATTGGCTAACCTATCTGCTTCATTATTGTGCCTTCTCAGGATGTGATAGAAACAAATCAAGGAGAAAGATTCCATTATGGACTTTGTTCTTTCAATTGTGTCCTATATATTTACTTTGTTGTCTTTCAGCAATGCTTTTTTCATCGTGTTTTAAATGATCATTTACAAATATCTAATTACCAGCAAATCACCAATCATAGCCATTTTAGCCAACAATATTCCTTTAACCATGTCATATGCTTTTTCATAATTATTAGTTTTGTGTTCCAAACCCCCAAAATATCCTATTACCTTAAATGTTGAGAACGACCCCTTTACCTTTGCCATTCCTAATCCATTTTATAGTTAAAAATAACATAACAATCTAAAATAAAATTATAATTAAATTAAATTCTGTAATGTATTTGTTAATATTTAAATATCCATATTTAACCACTATTTAATTTTAAATTTTAATAATAATAACATGATTATTTTTTATTGGGATGTAGAAAGTCTTTCATGGCAAAGATCTTATTTTCATGCCATCAAAAACAAAGACGTCGAGAGGTAAGTTCCGTGAACCAAAAGTCTACACTCCAAAACATGACCACTCACGGAGGAAAATGCGTACATAGGGGTCCCAACGGCTAGTCAGAATATCACCTAACACACAGAATCGACGACTGACATTAAGTAGTGAATAAACATTAAAAAACCTCTATATATCTCAATGTGTTAAAATTAAATAAATCATAAATTGACTAAATTTATTTTTATTTAAAATAATAATGATAATGAATGCAAGTTGACTCATTAGTTTTGTTGAAACCACTTCACTTTGAAGTTGTCCATAACGGAATATGCATTCACTCTTCCCAGATGTTTTTGGGTTTTAAGATGTTAACTTGTTTTCTTACTTTCAGAAAAGATGAACCCTTAGCAAAAATTAAGCAATTTTAAGGCATACTAAAGTCTCAATTTCATATCAAGTCCCGAGCAGCCAGCCAGCCTGATTCTTCCCCTCATCAGAATACGCCTCTGCCTTCTTCTCATCAGGGGCCGAGCAATCATGCATCAAATTGCATTTAAAGACTTTATATCTCATGTTATGGAGGAAAGACGAAAAAGCTCAACCAGTGCAAGTTATATCTCAGCTGTCGAGGAAAAAGCTTAACAAGTGCAAGTTATCCTTTACCAATTGGATTGATTTAATTTTGCTTAAGACACGTTTTACATTTTCTCAAATGGTTCTAAGAAATCTTTCTAAGTTTTTCTTTTCTTACATGGAATTTATAAATTCTTATTTAATGGAATTTAGATTTGCAAGTTTGTGCAACAAAAATTGCAATTGCAATTCTGAACACAACGTAAAAAAACATAAAATAGTTTATATACACAACTTTAAAAAGCATCAAAGAGATTATATACACAGGAAAAATTGCAAAACAACAATTTCTCATTCTCATTCCCTCATTCTGTTTTTCTGATGAAAAGACGCCTCAACTAACGACCCTGAGTTGCATTTTAGTTTTGGTAGCAAAAGCAACATCTCGAATATAAGAAAGAATGAAAAGTGTTAGTATTCTTGTCTTCCTTTTGTATTTCATACACGAACTCAATAAACATACAGAAGGACAAGAGAGCGATCTAAGCCATTTCTCTCCCCCAACCCTGACCCTCAACTAAAGCTCGCACAGAGCTATCAAAATCGGAGGTATGGATCATATCCATGGCTGCATTTTCTAACCACTTTTCTTCCTCCGCCATGAAGGACGGACTCACTCTGATCATGACAACGCAGAATTCATCATCGACCAAGTCGCCTTCTTCGATCATCGACCATAGGTCCTCGTCCTTCATCCATTACATGCCTAACACCGCAACATTCTTCTTCAGACTCTGGAAGGCGATGCCGCCTCTCTCTCTGCATCCGCCAGGAGACGGAAGCCACTGCACATGTCATCCATTAGCCCCATTTCCCCTAATTTCTCCGCCATCATCGGCAGGTAGTCTTCGAACACCGCACCGGTTTCGTCTTCTTGCTCTTGCCTTGCTCTTGCCATCAATGATTCCCTGAAAAAATTCAACTAAATTTGTGTGAAATACAGACCTGAATGAAATGCGGAGTACCTTTGCTGGAGAGAGAGAGACAGAGCATAGGAAATAACCAAAAATATGAATGTGGTAGGGATGATTCCGAAGATCTTCAAAGAAACCACCCCATATGAATATGGGTGCGTGTCTCCCCCGTGCCAGACAACACATAAACGGCAAAGCGTGCGTGTCATCACAGAGGGCAGCTGCCATTAATCATCGAAGTTTCTGGGATTGGAGAAAGCGAGTAGTCTTTAGTACGATTTTCTTGAAGGTTTTTATGGGAGTTTTTTTCGGTCTAATTTCTCTAAATTCTCGTAGAAATTTATTGAAAACAGAGGTTTGATGGGTAATCTTGCACAATTGAAATGTCCTAGAGGTTTTTTAAGGTGCTGAATCCATATATACAGTGAAAAAACCAGTTTAAATAACAGAAATCAAAATTTTACCTTAATTTTTTCATCAAATTCCGGCCCCTGAAACTCCAAAAAGTCGCACTAAAGACAACTCCTGGAGAAAGATATGATTCATGCACATTATAGGCGGCATTCCGTTCCATTAGGACTCTTCCTAGAAGGGTTTTCATTTTCTAGTATAGTGATATTTTATCCAATGTAGATTTTTGGTTTTTTAGGGTGCTGAATCCATATATATACAGTGAAAAAACCAGTTTAAATAACAGAAATCAAGCTTTTACCTCAATTTTTTTCACCAAATTCAAACACCTGAAACTCCAAAAAGTCGCACTAAAGATAACTCATGGAGAAAGATATGATTCATGCACATTATAGGCCGAATTCCATCATCCAAGAAACGTGGAGAAAAAAAAAAACTATGAAGAAATTTCAATGATAGTATATCTTTTTTCTTGTTTTTCCATTAGGACTCTTCCTAGAAGGGTTTTCATTTTCCAGTATAGTGATATTTTATCCATTGTAGATTTTTGTGATGAGAGCTCAAAACCCAAGAGGACTTATCCCACTGGGTGGTAATACTTCTCGATGCTCCTATTGTTGAAATAGAAATTCCTTCATAGTTTTTCTTATCCACGCCTTGGTATCTTTATACCAACCTCATTTGAGCTTTAGGTAGTTTATATATATATATATATATATATATATATATATATATATATATATTATTGATTTTTATCTATATTAATTTTAATTTTAAATTTAAAAAAAAATTGAAATATAAATTTATCTAAAATGTAAAATTCAAAAAATATTTTATCTTTTTAAAATTTCTAAAAATTGTTTTTCCAAAGGTTTTCAAAAATGTATCATTTTATTTTCCAAATCATGATAAACGATTGAAAACAATCAAATTATAACAAAAAAATTCTAACATATACCACATTATCGTAGTTAAAAATATTTTATAATTATAAATTGAAGGAATTTTTCATACTCCGTCCAAATAAAGAGCCATCATTCAACATATATGAAATAAGATCAAATTAGTCGTACTGGCCATTAACCAGATAAAATTTTGTAAAATAATTGTTAAAGAATGACCTCTGCAAATATATTCTTCAGTCATCGTGGAAGATGGGCGAATCAAAACAAGCCCCTGAATTAAGCATTAGAGATGGAGATTTAAATGCTTTGTTTCTGCGGAATTTTGTTTCCTTTTAGTGAACTCCATCTGTTGCACAGGTAGGTGATGTGATGAGTGTTGGAATATGTAATTCCTACTTGTCTTCAGTTGTGACTATCTATGTATAGAGTATGTTCCTATTCCATAGGTTAGCTAAAACTAAGTTCCTAGTTTGGTGAGGGAGGCTACCCCAACCTTTAGAGGATTCTAATCATGGTGGCCAATAATTTGAAGAGAAATTCCCAGCGAGTTTTCATGACCGATAGAGCTATATTTGCTCGTAGTCACCTTGTTGATAGGCACATGGAAAGAGGAGGACAGTGATATTGTTTTTGATCATTTATTTATAGGAAGGAAGAAGAATGGTTTGCATCATTTTTTGCATTCTGAGGTTTGAAGTGATAAGGAATGATGTCATGTAAAATAGATTCATGTTGCTATTGTTTAATATTTTTTTTTAACAGTTGTCATGTGAGTAATGTAAATTTGGTTGAAAGAATTGATTTATTTATTGTGACATTTAGTTTGGCCAACTATTGTCACGAGTTTGAGTCTATGTTGGAATTGGCCATTCCAACAATAGACAAATTTATTTGCAGGAATGATTTACTGAAGACATGACAATGAAAATGGCATCTAAGGATAGTGGCTGGAGCTACATCAGAGATTGGAGGATGATCAAGTTTGTGTATGCCAAGTGTGATCAGGGGAGCAGATTTTTATGGAAACATGCAAGGAAACAAAGTGCCTGAATTTTCTTTTTTTGAAAGCTGTCAATCGATTGCATATCTGCATGTTAAATTGCGAGGAGATTAGCTCGACAATGTGTTTTCGTTGTTGCAGCCTGGCAGCGACCATGAGGAGGCATGCTTGGAGGCAGTCACCAGCCTTGATATTGTGAACAGGGGAAGTGGCGTTACGCTGCGATATTAGGGAATTAGATACTGAAACATGAACTTTGTGTGTAAAATCGTTGAATTTTATGCATGTTGACAGTGAATTTGTGGACGACGGAGGATCGGACCATGGAGTCCTGGATTCTCGCTTTGAGAGGGACAATTTGTTATTGTTTCTCTTCGTGTGGCTGTGAGTGCCTATGTATGGATCATCTGTGTTGGATTGCACTGCATTGAGACCAGTTGAAAATTCATCGATCAGTTTTCTTTATCAATGGGCCCCTCTAAGGTATCGTTGGAGAAGAATGGTTGCTATCATGTTCAGGAAATAGTCATCTTCGGGTAAGAACAAAGAAATTTGATGTTCTAAATAATCTGAAAAGTTTGTTTTGTTTGTTGGAATCATGTTTAAAATTATTGACCCTTATTGAGCCTAGCTAACTCAATGTAGGTAAAATTAATTTGTTAAAATTCGCGACTCTAACAAATGACAAGTTAAGCATGGAGTTCCAAGAATTTATTTGACAAAGACAAAGATGCCCAAGATATGAACAATGAAAAGATGAGGTGAAGGAGCAGCAACATCGATTATGATGGATAATGAAAGTGAAAGTTTTTTTGTGTGAGTTTCTTGGAATAGACTCAATAGCATGTTGTATTATGAGTCACACAGTTGAATGGTAAGCAAGTCTAGGATGGTTTTGTAGTGGTCATTGTATGTACCTGGTAACTCCAAGAGTTGGAGTATGTAATGTTGGAAATGTTGTCATTGATGGAAATAGAGGCAGCAAAGACAGAGACAGGCAAAGAAGACAGCAAAGAAGCGAATGAAGGCAGCAAAGGAGACTGTCGAAATGTAACAGTCAAACAACAGAGACAAAGAAAGAAGCACATCGAAGGCAGAGGCAGAGCCCAGCCGGAAAACAGCGAATAAAGAGGAAGAGATGTTATCAACGAGAAGCGAGAAGCGATCGTGGAGAGAGCGAGAGCGAGAGGCACGGAAATTGTTGTCCTGACAGAGACGAAGCCATATTTTTAGTCAGACCACTTTTAACCCTGGCGCGAGTATATATATATATATATATATATATATATATATATATATATATATATATATATATACAAACCTTATTCCGAGAATCATTACCCAGCCGGGTGTCACATATAACATAAACACAATTCTGGGAATCGTATAACCCAAGCAGAAAATTATAGATATAAATCTCATTCCGGGAATCATTACCCACGCTGGAGTATATATGCAATGTAGTTACATATATTGCGCAAGATTAAACGACTAAAGGTCCAAAGCATATATATTAATTTATATAAGTGGAGCACTTAATGATCAAAAGAAACGAAGTAATATAAGGTGGGACCCTTATGAATCGCATCGGAGAATATAAAGGCATCGGAACATCACAACAGAAAGTTGCAATTGCGATTGAGATCCAGACCCGACGGGCATATAAATTATGACTCATATATGTTTTGCATTCCGGTGAACAGTGGTCAATCGCATCGAAGTTAAAGTGGAGCATCAGAACATCACAACAGAAAGTTGTGATTGCGATTGAGATCCGGACCCAATGGGCATATAAATTATGACTCATATATGTTTTGAGTTCCGGTGAATAGTGGTCAATCGCATCAGATTTAAAGAGGAGCAACGGATCACATGCAACTAAAAGTTGTGATTGCGATTGAAGACCGGACCCAATGGGTTTATAAACCACGACTGATATATGTTTGAAGTTTCATCATAACAGTGAATAATCGAAATCGGAACATCGGAGCATTGAGACATCGGTACATTCACATGGAAATTGCGATTGCAATTAATCGCAATCGGAAGAGGTCGAGGAGTGATACATCGCATCGGAAAGATCGGCGAGTGGGCCCGTCAGGGAATTTTATGTATTAAAATTATCTTTCAACAGTACATTGCCGGAAGTCACATATGTTATATAAAACGACAGTCTATTTGTTAAAAATTTGTATAAGTGTGCCGAGAGTTGAAATTACGATATATTTATATATATAAAAGGTGTTGTTATATAAATATAAAACGTTGTTGCGATTGTATAGAAATGTGCCGCATGGTCTATGGACCCACGGGCCTCTGCTTAAGGTGGAGGGAAATTATTAATATAATACAAATGCGATGTGTGCAATCGCATCGGGCCATAAAACAAAGGCCGTGGTGTATGTATGTTCCACTTGCGGAACTCACCACATCAACAAGATACTTGCTGTATGAAAAAGCATTGGATTTGCCCAGATTTAACGCCATCTGTTACATATATATACAAAATGCACTGATATAAAAAGAACAGTTACATGTATGCAGCAGTTACACCACAGCAGAGGACATGAGAGCAAACAGAGCCGGAAGGGACAAAGACATAGTCACAGAAAAGACAGACACAGTCAAAGAAAAGACAAATGCACAGCGAGCCAAAAGACTAAATCAATTGAGCTGGAATTCTCATTGTAATTTGAATGTAAATGTTTTAATCAATTTATATTGTTGTGATGCATTGGCAAGTCTCCGAAAGAAAACAAAATCCCACTGTAATATTAAAATAAGCACCTATAGTTACACTTTTTTGAGTAAGCTGAAAAAGAAATGAGAAAGTAGAAGACTAAGAGGTATGACTATCCATTTCGAATTCCTTGAGGAATACAAACAGTCATCAAAGAATTATCTATAAGTAATATCATCTTGATATGCATAGTGAGGTTAGAGAGAGAGCAAATATAGAGAATGCAGAGTATATAAGAGTAAGGCAGAGAAGATTAAGAAAAGAAGAGCAGAAAGAGATGCTACAGAACAGAGCTGATATCTAAGGTAAATCAGGAAACATCCAGTTTGATAAATTGAGGAAGTTGGAGCTTTCCTATCAAGTTGCAGCTTGATAATCGTCAGTTGTAGTTGACTGAGGTTGGAGCCTCTTGCAGGTTGGTGCCTGCAGAAAATTGAAGGGATTTGGTGCTTCCTTGCAAGTTGTAGATTGTAGAATTGAGGTTGGAGCCTCCTGTAGGTTGGTGCCTATAGAAAAACAGTGGTGAGAGGGAGTTGGAGCTTGCCTTTGCATCAAAACAATAATAAGATGTGGTTTTCTCCCTTTATGGGTTTCCACTTATATCTGGTGTCTCTGTGCATGGTGTTTCTGTGTTGATCTGATTTATATCATCTTCTTAATATCTGCTACTCTCGTATTAAGTCTACTGTTATATTATATTAATACTTGCTGCTCACATTCTAAGATTTCTCACAGATTAAGTTGGACATGAAATGAAGGCGTAAATAAGGTTTAATGAAAAGTTTTAAAAGAACATGAATTTGTTAAACTAATTCACCCCCCCCCCCCCCCCTCTCAGTTTAACTAAGGGTTCAACAATTGGTATCAAAGCAGGTTCCTTTGTACCATTCTAATAACTGAAAGGATATCATAGGTTCCCAAGATGGCTAGTAAAGAAGGATGCTCAACCAATAAAGCCCCTTTTTTCACTGGTGCAAATTATGCTTTCTGGAAAATCAGAATGAGGACATACATAATGTCTCTAGGAATAGAAGTTTGAGCTGCTCTGGAATTAGGATATGCCCCAAAAGCAACTGACTCAGAGAAAGAATCCAAACAAGATTTTGTAGCTAACGCAAAAGCCATGAATGCCATATTGAATGGATTGTATGAAGCAGAGTTTATCAAAGTAATGCACAAAGACACTTCCAAAGGGATGTGGGATACTCTGGAAAACATCCATGAGGGAGACAAGAAAGTAAATACTGCCAAACTTCAGATCTATAGAGCCCAGTTTGAGAACCTAAAAATGAATGATGATGAAGACATTGACAGTTTCTTCCTAAAGGTTGCATAAATTGTTAACAATATGAAATCTCTTGGAGAAACCATGCCAGAAAGAATAATTGTGCAAAAGATTCTAAGATCTCTTCCATCCAGGTTTAATCCCAAGGTGTCTGCAATAGAAGAAACAACTGATTGGGAGACCTTGACCATGAACCAGTTACTTGGAAATCTAACAGCATATGAGATGAGGCTCCCACAGAAGAAGCCAAGTCCAGGGGAGGCAGCCTTTAAAACATAAAAGAAGAAAGAAGAAGAGGAAGACATATGCTCTTGCTTGGATGAAGAAGAGGCAAAATTTGTCAAGAAATTGGACAGAGGCTCAGGTAAATACAAAGGTAAATTTCCTTTCAAATGCTTTAACTATGGAAGAGTTGGACACTATGCTGCTAAGTGTCCTCACAAGAAAGTAAAGAATCAGGCTCAAGAGTCAGAGAAAAACACATCAAAGAACTGGCAAAAAGGAAAGAAGTTCAGCAGAAAATCCTTCTATGCTCAACAAGACAGCAGTACATCTGAAGATCCAGATGAACTCTCAAGTGAAGATGGAACCTCTGAATTTTTATTGATGGCTATAGAAGAACTTGAAGGTCTCCTGCTAGAAGATGAAGAAGAAGAAGGTGAAGTCGACCTTGAGGGGGAACTAAGAAGTGCTCTGGAAGAGATTGATAGACTCAAGCTAAAATGTAGAAAACAAAAGGGAATTCTCCTCAAGTATGTATGAGAGGAACATAATTCAGAAGTCCTGACGTAGCTAAAGATAGAGCTTGAAGAAGCCAAGAAGATAGAGGACATGTTACTTAAGCAAATCAAAGAAAAAAATCAGAAACAAGAAAAGTTGGAAGAAGAAGTAGTATGTCTCAAGAAGAAATTAGAAAATTCTCAAAGGAAAATGGTTATAGACTCTTCTCAAACAACAAGCTCTAGTAAGTTGAACGAAATTATTGGTGCTCAAAGATCTCCTATTATAAAAACTGGAATAGGCTATGAAGGAGAATCAAGTAAAGGCAAAGAAAAGGTTGACAGAGAGATTATTTTTGTAAAAGCAAAGAAGAATGATGAAGCAGCTCAAACAGTTCCTACAAAAGAAGAAACCTGTAATAAGGAAGATAGAGATCAGAATAAACCACTAGTAGCAAAGAATGTAATAAATACTAAGACCCCTGAGTATGTAAAATTTGGAAACCATCAAAGGAGATTCTTCCCTCCTATGAAGAATGCCACCTGTTATGCTTGCCACAAGCTGGGACACATTGCTGCATATTGTCATGCAAGGAGGAGTAATTCAAACCAGCAAAAGATGCAAACATTCAAGAGACTACCTCAAGCAAACAAATGGAAGATACAACCTTACATCAGGTATGCAAATAGTTTCTATGGTTACTGTTTTTATTGTAAGGAATTTGGCCATAAAATCATTGAGTGTATAAAGTATGGAAAAATATTTATGTTTAACACCTCAAGGAAGTTTACGAATCAAATAAATTATGTTCATACTCATAATTCTACAAAAATTATGATCAAATGTTGTGTATGCAATCAAGTTGGACATATACCTTCCAAATGTCCTCTAAGAAGATGTAGTTCATCACCTCAAAAAAGACACCAAACAAAAGGGTGCCTCCAATGGATAAAGAAGGTGAATAAATGTGACTTGGCTCTAACTGCTCAAGACCTGAAAAGCCAGTGGTATTTGGATAGTGGCTGCTCAAAACACATAACTGGAGACAGAAGCAAGTCTATAACTCTTGATGAAAATAAATCTGGCAATGTTACTTTTGGCAATGATAAATTAGGTAAAATTAAGGGAAAAGGCTTAGCCAGCATAGACAATGGTAGAGGAAAGGCCCAAGATGTACTATTTGTAGATGGGCTGAAAGCAAATTTACTAAGTGTCAGTCAGATGTGTGACAAAGGCTGTAAAGTTCTTCTTAGAGCACAATATTGTGAAGTTAGATCAAGCACCACAAGTAAGACTGCTCAAAGGAATTCGAACAGAGAGTAATGTTTACATCATGAAAGAGGAAGATGAAGCATGTCATCTTAGCAAAATAGAAGAGTCATGGTTATGGCATAAAAGGTTGGGACATCTCAGCTTCGATCACATAATCAGACTAAGAAAAAAGAAAGCAGTCAGAGACATGCCAGAAATAAAAAGGCCTTCTAATACCATATGCAAATCTTGTCAATTGGGTAAACAGACCCATACATCATTTAAGGCCAAAGATGAGTTATCAACAAGAAGACCTCTACAACTTGTGCACATGGACCTGTGCGGTTCTGCAAGAACTAAAACACCAAGTGGAGAATCATACTTCATGTTGATAATAGATGATTTCTCCAGAATGACATGGGTTGCATTTCTCACGAATAAATCGGAAGCTCTGGAAAAATTCAAAATATTCAAAGATTTAGCAGAAAACCAAACAGGATGCAATCTGAAATGCATCAGATCAGACAGAGGAGGTGAATTCACAGATTATGACTTTGCTGACCTATGCAATGAACATGGCATAAAACAACAATTTACTATTGCAGGGACACCTCAACAGAATGGATTTGCAAAAATACAAAATAGATCTGTTCAACAAATTACCAGAGCCATGATGCAAGAGAATAATATTGCTCAAACCTTCTAGGCAGAAGTGGTGCACACAACAGTACATATTCTTAATAAAGCTCACTAAAGGCCAAGTAGTGACAAGACTCCCTATGAACTATGGCATGGAAAGCTAGCTTCAATCAAACATTTCAGAATCTTTGGAAGCAAGTGTTACATAAAGAATAATGATGAAAATCTTGGAAAATTTGATGCAAGAGCAGATGAAGGGATATTTCTAGGATATGCATCCAAAAGTAAAGGGTACAGGTGCTACAACAAGACTCTTCGAAAAATAGTAGAAAGCATTGATGTGAGATTTGATGAAGAATTTCCAGACAATACAAGAGATACAGACTGTTGTAGCCCATCAGACAACCATGAAAAAGAAAACCAAGATGATGAGGAAACAAGCAAGACAACAGAAGATATAGAGCTAAGTTCTAAATCCCCCTCAAGATACACTCAGAAGAACCATCCTGAAGATCAGATCATTGGAGACAAGAGAGTAGGAGTCCAAACAAGAAGGCAACTAACAAAACAAACTGAAGAGGTATACATAGCCATGTTGTCACAAATAGAGCCAAAGAAATTTGAAGAAGCCAACAAGGACAAGTCTTGGGTGAATGCTATGAATGAAGAATTGGACCAAATTGAGAAAAATAATACTTGGGAACTAGTTCCTAGACCCACTGAGAAAAATGTCATAGGCTCAAAATGGGTATTCAAAAATAAAATGAATGAGGAAGGACAGGTGATCAGAAATAAAGCCAGACTTGTCTGCAAAGGATACTCACAAATTGAAGGACTTGATTACGATGAAACATTTACCCCTGTAGCCAGAATGGAAGCTATCGGAATGTTCCTGGCATTTGCATGCTACCAAAACTTCAAGGTATATCAAATGGATGTAAAATCTGCATTTCTGAATGGAGACTTAGAAGAAGAAGTCTACATGGAACAACCAGAAGGCTTCTCATTAACAGAAAAAGAAGCCTATGTATGCAGACTGAAGAAGGCTCTTTATGGACTAAAACAGGCTCCTCGTGCTTGGTACTCAAGACTAGATAAATATTTGCAAAAACAAGGCTTTAAGAGAGGAGGAGTAGACAACAATCTATACATAGAAGCCCATGAAAATGAACTCCTGATTATTGTAGTATATTTTGATGACATTATGTTTGGAAGAAACAAAGAAGAACTAGCAAAAGGGTTTTCTGATGAGATGAAAATAGAGTTTGAGATGTCTATGATTGGAGAGCTCAGTTTCTACTTAGGACTTCAAATTCAGCAATCATCTCATAGGAAAAATACTTAAAAGAAATGTTGAAAAAATTCAAAATGGAGGACTGCAAACCTGTGTCAACTCCCATGATCACGAGATGCAAGCTTTTTGCTGATGATGGGTCTGCAGATATAGAACAAAAACTCTACAGATCCATGATAGGAAGCTTGTTGTATTTGACAGCATCAAGACCAGACATCATGCTATCAGTGGGACTAGTGGCTAGATATCAAGCAGCACCTAAACAAAATCACCTTCTTGCAGTCAAAAGAATATTCAAATATCTACAAGGAACTGCACAGTATGGGCTTTAGTATCCTAAAAGCAAAAGCTTCACCTTGACAGCATACACAGACGCAGATTGGGCAGCTGTGTGGATGACAGGAAAAGTACAATTGGAGGTGCATTCTATTTAGGAGAAAGTCTCGTGGCGTGGTTAAGCAAGAAACAAACATCTATCTCTCTGTCTACAGGAGAAGCAGAATATATAACGACAGCAGCATGTTGCACACAAGTCATGTGGATGAAGCAAACCCTCCAAGACATGAAGGTAAGCATTGATGAACCTATCTCAATCAAATGTGATAATACAAGTGCTATAAGCATATCTAAAAATCATGTGCTTCACTCAAAAACTAAACATATCCCAATTAAGTATCATTTTCTTTGAGAACAAGTGGCTCAGAAGATAGTAAAACTAGAGTATGTACCAATAAAAGAATAGACAACAGATATATTTACTAAACCGCTTGCTAGAGAACCATTTGAATATTTGAGTGGCAGACTAGGGGTAGTATTTGTATATGCTACTCTCTAATATGAAGAGAAAGAACAGTTTCAGGGGGAGAACAGAAACAAAAATATCATTCTTAGGGGGAGATCAACCAGCAAGGAAAGCATGAAAACAGGTCCTCAGGATCAAAAGGATTACAGCAATAATACATTCAGCATAAAAGGGTCAGTAGTGCAGTAGAAGAGTGGTTAACTCAACGTGAATCAAATCCAAAAGTTGAAGCAGCCACGTACAAAGTTAGAAAATTTTAGAGAGAGGAAATGCATGAAATGTGGAAAAAGGATAAAAACACAGCACCAAAGAATAGAAGCTCCACTAAGAGTTCAAAACCCTTGCCATTGATGTCAAAGGGGGAGGAAGAGCATGCAACAGGAGAAAGGATCCTAACAGGAAAACAGAGGAAGTGTATTGCCATCAATGCCAAAGGGGGAGACTATTGGAAATGTTGTCATTGATGGCAATAGAGGCAGCAAAGATAGAGACATGCAAAGGAGACAACAAAGAAGCGAACGAAGGCAGCAAAGGAGACTGTCGAAATGTAACAGTCAAACAGCAGAGACAGAGAAAGAAGCACAGCGAAGGTAGAGGTAGAGCCCAGCTGGAAAACAACGAATACAGAGGAAGAGATGTATAAAGGCAGAGCCATTATCACTGCAGAGGCAGAGGTAGAGTCATGGAGGCAGAGGCAGAACCATTATCATAGCAGAGGCAAAGGTAGAGCCGTTATCATAGTAGAGGCAGAGCCATTTTTTTAATTCCTGGAATCGCATAACCCTAGCGGCAAGTATATATATATATATACAAACCTTATTCTGAGAATCATTACCCAGCTGGGCGTCACATATAACATAAGCACAATTCCGGGAATCGTATAACCCAAGCAGCAAATTATAGATATAAATCTCATTCCGGGAATCGTTACCCATGCTGGAGTATATATGCAGCGTATTTACATATATTGCACAAGATTAAATGACTAAAGGCCCAAAGCATATATATTAATTTATATAAGTGGAGCGCTTAATGATCAAAATAAACAAAGTAATATAAGGTGGGACCCTTATGAATCGCATCGGAGAATATAAAGGCATCGGAACATCACAACAGAAAGTTGCGATTGCAATTGAGATCCGGACCCGACGGGCATATAAATTATGACTCATATATGTTTTGCACTCTGGTGAACAGTGGTCAATTGCATCAGAGTTAAAGTGGAGCATCGGAACATCACAACAGAAAGTTGCGATTGCGATTGAGATCCGGACCTGACGGGCATATAAACTATGACTCATATATGTTTTGAGTTCTGGTGAATAGTGGTCAATCGCATCGGAGTTAAAGAGGAGCAGCGGATCACATGCAACTAAAAGTTGCGATTGCGATTGAAGACCGGACCCGATGGGTTTATAAACCACGACTGATATATGTTTGAAGTTTCTTCATAATAGTGAATAATCAGAATCAGAGCATCGGAGCATTGAGACATCGGTACATTCACATGGAAATTGCGATTGCGGTTAATCGCAATCGGAAGAGGTCGAGGAGTGATACATCGCATTGGAAAGATCGGCGAGTGGGCCCGTCAGGGAATTTTATGTATTAAAATTATCTTTCAGCAATACATCGCCGGAAGTCACATATGTTATATAAAACGATAGTCTATTTGTTAAAACTTTGTATAAGTGTGCCGAGAGTTGAAATTACGATATATTTATATATATATAAAAGGCGTTGTTATATATATATATATATATATAACTTTGTTGCGATTTTATAGAAATGTGCCGCGTGGTCTGTGGACCCACGGGCCTCGGCTTAAGGTGGAGGGCGATTATTAATATAATATGAATGCGATGTGTGCAATCGCATCGGGCCATAAAACAAAGGTCGTGGTGTATGTATGTTTCGCTTGCGGAACTCACCACATCAACAAGACACTTGCTATATGAAAAAGCATTGGAATTTGCCCAGATTTAACACCAGCTATTACACATATATACAAAATGCACTGATATAAAAAGCATAGTTACATGTATGCAGCAGTTACACCGCAGCAGAGGACAGGAGAGAAAACAGAGCCCGAAGGGACAAAGACACAGTCACAGAAAAGACAGACACAGTCAAAGAAAAGACAAATGCACAGCGAGCCAAAAGACTAAATCAGTTGAGATGGAATTCTCATTGTAATTTGAATGTAAATTTTTTAATCAATTTATATTGTTGTGATGCATTGGCAAGTCTGTGGAAGAAAACAAAATCCCACTGTAATATTAAAATAAGCACCTATAGTTACACTTTTCTGAGTAAGCTGAAAAATAAATGAGAAGGTAGAAGACTAAGAGGTATGACTATCCATTTCGAATTCCTTGAGGAATACAAACAGTCATCAAAGAATTCTCTATAAGTAATATCATCTTGATATGCATAGTGAGGTTAGAGAGAGAGCAAATATAGAGAATGCAGAGTATAGAAGAGTAAGGCAGAGAAGATTAAGAAAAGAAGAGCAGAAACAGATGCTACAGAACAGAGCTGATGTCTGAGGTAAATCAACAAACATTCAGTTTGATAAATTGAGGAAGTTGGAGCTTCCCTATCAAGTTGCAGCTTGATAGCCGTCAGTTGTAGCTGACTGAGGTTGGAGCCTCCTGTAGGTTGGTGCCTGCAGAAAATTGAAGGGAGTTGGTGCTTCCTTGCAAGTTGTAGATTGCAGAATTGAGGTTGGAGCCTCCCATAGGTTGGTGCCTGCAGAAAAACAATGGTGAGAGGGAGTTGGAGCTTGCCTTTGCATCACAACAATAATAAGATGTGGTTTTCTCCCTTTATGGGTTTCTACTGATATCTGGTGTCTCTGTGCATGATGTTTCTGTGTTGATCTAATTTATATCATCTGCTTAATATCTGCTGCTCTCATATTAAGTCTATTGTTATATTATATTAATACTTGCTGCTCACATTCTAAGATTTCTCACATATTAAGTTGGACATGAAATGAAGGCGTAAATAAGGTTTAATGAAAAGTTTTAAAAGGCCATGAATGTGTTAAACTGATTCACCCCCCCCCCCTCTCAGTTTAACTAAGGGTTCAACATGTAAGCCTTGTAAAGGCATGTGTATCCCCGTAAAAGTTCGTGGTAATCTCAAAACCACTTTGTAATTACAGGTTCGTGGTCAGCCAGAAATAATTTTACAGTGTCGGTTTGTGGTTAGCCAAAAACCACTTGTAACAGTGAAGTGGATTGGAAACAGGTCTGTGCCAGTGTTCGCCCACTGATGAAGAGATCTGGTGCAAGGTCGTCGATGAAGAAATCCGGTGCAAGGTCGCCAATGAAGAAATCTAGTGCAAGGTCGCCGAAGAGATCTAAGACAGACCTACTATCGATGAGAGTTCACCGATGAAGGAAGAGAATTTTGCAGAAGCCAAAATCTTCTGGTTCATACTCTCTTTCGTAGAGTTGACCAGTGGGATATATATTAATCCATTCAAACATTTTTTTTAACATGGTTATGGGTCATCCGATAAAACCCACGTTGGAGGGGGATCTGTAGATACAGGTACTACATGTATGCAGTGATAATGGTTGATAGAACCATGTATGCGAAGGACATCCTATGAGAACAGTGGTTGCAGCAGTTGGTACCCATGCATTCTGGTGGATGGTTGCTCCTTTATATGGATGTCGACATATCATTTTCTTATGTTTGACCACAAATAGACTTTGCAGACCAGCATGCCAAAGTAAAAAATGAAGATGCCAAAGACTCGAAGTACAAAGCCAAAGAAGTGGTGTGTTCTAGCATATGAATGATGTAGTCAATTTTTTTTTATGTTTGTAGAACAGACTCATGACCATGGTAGAGTATGAGTCATAGTTTGTAATTAGAGAAAATCTACATGTCATTTATTGTTTGTACGTGCTGTAAGACCTAGAGAGGCATGCATACCCCTTTGTTATATGTTCCTTCTGTCAGAAATTTTTAACACCCTGGAAGAGTGTGTCATGCGGGATGGATACACTTGGGTGGGCTCTATTGGTTTTAGACTCCATGAGGTGAAATTATTTTATATAGGGGGAGTTCATCGAGAGGTTGGATGAACCATGTATGTGAAGGACTTCCTAGTAGACTGGCGATTGCAGTGGTTGGGAACCCATGCATTTCGGTAGATGGTTATTCCTTTATATGGACTTCAACAATAGAATGAACAAGATACAAAGTGTAATTACCAAACATAACCATTGTAACTACCATAAAGACCAATTGTAGATTTTGCAGATGGATATTGAGACAAGTAGTCATTAAGGGGGAGTGTTGGAATATGTAATTCCTACTTGTCTTCAGTTGTGACTATCTATGTATAGAGTCTGTTCATATTCCATAGGTTAGGTAAAACTAAGTTCCTAGTTTGGTGTGAGGTTGAGATATTCTCTCAACCAACTTATTGTGCATCCAAGATAGCTTCCCTATGTTGAGACAATTCCTCATGTATATATGTAACTTTATTTGATTAATGTAATATAGGGTGTATCTCAGATTTCATCTTGAGTATGGGGATTGAGTAGTGTTAATTATGGTTTTATTAAATTAAATTATTTTAAGGATTTCCACCTTACCATATCAACGGTGGAAGCACGAGTGGAAGCATGACGTGTTTTGCAGTGATCACATGCATCAGTAAAAATATCTAGTCCAGATATTTTGAAACAGAAAAATGTGATATTTAATACAATTAGGCAGAAGAATACGAGCCTTGTATTAGATTCAATTGATTTAAAAAGGATTGTCAGTGCCAGAGTAGATATGCTATTTTTTATTAATATATTGAGAGTTTCCAATTGGAAGAGAGTGAGTGTGGGAATGCCTAACGCGGCCAACGGTGGAGGCAGATTTAGATGCCCTTGATTGCAATTTCGTAACTTAAGATAAAGATGAGGCAATAAACAAATACAAAATCATTTTCACATTCATGCGATGTCCTGTACAATACTAATAAATCATAAAAGTAGGCCACAAATTCAGTAGCAGGGGTTTCACTTTCCCCCAGTAAGAGCCTCCACCACATATTTGTCATCGCAATGAGAAGGACTACCACTAACCTAACGTAAACAGAGGTGGTCTTCTTACTTTTCTCCCCAATCTGTGTCGGAAACACCGTGTGTCCATTCCTACAGAAATGAAGTCCTCTTTGTCTGTCTAGTATTTTGCGTTAGAAGCATAAGGTCGGGTGCACTGGTTTCGCTATATCTCTCTATAGGTCAAAAGAGAGAGAGTGCTGAAATAATAATTGGTGAATTAGATTTAAAGTGTTTAAAACATATTTGTATTAAGTTAGTAACACACAATTAAAATAATAATTGAAATATTGAGATAATGAAAGTTGACTAGATATAATTTACTATTTATTTTATCAATGAATGATTTAAAACCATTATGAAGAAAATTACATTTGCCTCGTTTTATGAGTAAATAGCAATAATTTTTCATGGATTGAATAACAATAATTTTTCAATGAGACTTTGTTGTGCTACTCATAATTTTTCATGGATTGAATAACAATAATTTTTCAATGAGACTTTGTTGTGCTGCTCATTCTTTGTACTTTAGATTGTTTCTTAAAGTTCATGTAACTATCATTTATACATAGGTTGTTAATAAATTCTTCCCGTGTAGAAGGTATGAAGAAAGAGATATTGTAAGATAAGCAGAGAAAGTTGCGGGAGCAGACTCTGTATGAATATATTAGATGATTCTGAGGGGAGCATCGTGTTTGTTTTGTTAGGAATTAGTTGATGTTTATTTTATTTGGACGTTTAATAGCATACAGTGGAAAATTATGTTGTTATAATACATGTATATTCCAGAAACATGTGTTACACAAGATTTGGATAATTTCTTCCCTTGTCTTCATCTCTAGCCTTCTATTGTGCATTACTCTTGATTCACGCACGATTTGGATGATTTATTTCCTTGTCTTCATCTTCACCTTCTTGTTGTGCATTATTCTGATTCACATACAATTTGGATGATCTCTTCCCTGGTCCTTCATCTCTAGCCTGATGTTGTGCATTATTCTGATTCCCATGAGTTGTTGTATCCATGACATTTGATATTTGGATCTCCGTGAGTTTGTTTCTATTAGCAGGGAAATGACATTCAGTCTACCCAGCGGTTTCTATGCTCTTTATGGATCCAAAATTCTACCAAATATGAGCTAAAAGATTAATAAGTTTATACCAACTAAATTTTTTTAGATACATATATGTTAAAATTTTAGGATACAACAAACAAGGCCCTCAAATGAAGAAGAATATTAATCAAGGTTATTGGCAAGTAAAGGAGGGGATACCTATTTGTCCCATTCCAGGAAATTAATTTTGAGTGGCAATCAACCATATTCAACATCCAAGCAAGTCTTGTAAAGCTAAATTGTGATGTTAGTTGACATAATATTTCCAAATCTCAAAGTAGTATCAACCTCTGTATTTAAACAACAAAAACATTACGGTACAATTTGTTTGTTTGTGATGTTAGTTGACACAATATTTCCAAAGCTAAAAGTAGCATCACCCTCCATATTTAAACAAGAAAAACATTATGGTACAATTTGTTTGACAAAAGTGAAAGGGGTCTACCCAATTTCACATGCATTTTCAATTAAATTGTAGATTGAAACGTGAACTAGAGAGATGGGTCGAGGAATGAAAAGTAAAGTCAGTTTCCTTGGAGGTAATCCTCGATCATGTTTGGGTGCCAATTGGTCAATTGGTATAATCCAGACGGGGAAGGAGTGTAATGGTGGATTATGTTTTGGAAGATTTCTTAGATTTATGAGGAAACACAAATTATAATTGTTGGGTAGGAAAAGGGAAAATATGAGAAAGTGATTAAATATTTTTTCTCAAGTTGCGATGATTATCCATGATTCATGAATGTAATATATTTGTATTTGTACTTTTGGGGGGTTTCATTTCCATGAATCATACAATTTAAGAAATATTCCAAAACAGAATCCCCCATTGCACTCCCTCCCCGTCTAGATTATACCAATTGACCAATTGATTAACTCATTATACAATCTATAAATTGACATTGTGGGCATCCTAATATTATCAGCTTTTCCAGAGAAAATAAAATTTAGAAATTAACATTGTGGGAATTGAATTGAGGACTTGTACACCATGCTAGATTAATGATAACATTTGAATTATAAAATCACCAACCAATGGAACTAACCCTTAGGGATAAAGCACAATAAATTTTAAGATGACTAACTTGTTTCAAAAATTTATATTAGTCCTAACAGCTTTTTCATGTTTGCTATTATCAATCGAACATTAAAAATGTAAGAGGAAAATTTTGTTCTAAAGATAGAATTTTCTATTATCAATTGAGCATTAAAAATGTAAGAGGTTCCATTTGTTGAATTTCATTTTTTTAAGGCGCTTTTCCAACACCAACCACCCATTCTGGTCATAGTCATTTTCTAAGTCCTTTTTCAACATCGATTTCAAGTGACCCGTCGATGTCAACATTGAGTGACACTCAAAATTATTAAGCATGCACAAGAGAGTGGACGCATGCTCTTTCCCATTCCCTGCATCAATTTGTAAATTGCAATGTTAACCGTCTTGACTATAAAAATAAATGACAACAAAGTCCAAACACATGTGAATAGAACTCTTAAAAAAAAAAAAAAAACCAAAATCAAAATCAATCCATAGAACAACTTCTAATTTCCCATTGCATACCGATAATTACTCTTCAACTAAAAATAATGAAGAGATATACTGTGCCAATCCATCGTACTTGTCCAGCAAAATGACCCCCCAAAAAAATGCAGAAAGCAAAAAGAAGAAGAAATAAGTCAACAGAACAACTTTCCCCTAAAAACACCGTTGGTGCAACTTTACTAATTTCCCCTTGCTATACTTATGTTGAATTCTTCAACATGCTTAAATTATAATTATCCTTAAAGTAAAAGTAAAATTAAAGGAAGATGTACCGTTCCATTCCATCGCACTCGTTAATGGATTATCCATGATTCATGGAATGTAATATATTTGTGTTTGTATTTTTGGGGGGTTTCATTTCCATGAATCATGTCGTGTTTGTATTGGGTCTTATTTGTAGTGAGGTACATATAGTAATGAATTTGGACCATATTTTTCTTTATTACTTATCAAAAATCAATGTCCAACCATGTCAACCAGCTTTATTACATACCGACTTAAAAAAAACTTCCAAATACTAACCACTTATCAAAAGGCCTGGGAATGTGATTTGTGGTCATCATAATTATACTTATGAAAAATTTAAAATCTAAGCTTACGAGGTAGAGAAAATCTAAAGATTGCACCAACAAACCAAAACCTAACCTTGGAATTTGTTGTCAAGTCATCATTATGATAACATGACAAAGAAATTTAAAATGGTAGATTCCACCCAACAATATTCAATTAATCATAATAATTAGAAAAAAAAACTCCTCCCCTTTATGAGTTCTATGCTTTATTCTTATATACACCAAGAAATATGCATTATCATTTCTATGACTTTATTTTTGTATATACCACAAGAAATGCATTATCAGTTCTATGGCTTTATTTTTGTATACACCACAATAAATGCATTATCTACTTGCAAAACTGAAACTGGACAAACCTTACAAGTACTCACATCTCAAAAGTACAAAATAGAGATGATTAAAAGGATTTTAAATAGAGATGATTAAAAAAAAACTAATATATACTCAATAAAAAAACTAAAATATTCTAGAATTTTTAGAATTTGACCAATAAGAATAATAGCATCAAATTATTAAGATGTTATGTATTTGTGTTATTTAGTTAGGATGTTGCATTAATTACTTTTATTAAATTTTAAACATGTAATATGAGATATTTTGATAATCAAATAGAATATTTTCATGAGATTGATAGTATATTTGTGAATAAATTGACTTATTCTTTTATTTGGCATGTACATATATTTTTTAAGATTTTTGACAAGATTACAATATAATTTTTTAGCAAGATTATGATTTTAAGATTTTAAAATTTATTTTATTTTAAAGATAAAAATAAAATTAATAATTTAAATGTTACAATTTAAAAATTATAATAATACTAGCCCAAGGTTAATAAAATATTATTAATCCATAATAAACATAAAAAAAAAAACATTCATATATCTCAATTTGTTAAAACGTGCAAAGAGAGGCCAATAGGTTTGTTAACTTGGAAAAGTTGTATGAGAAAGAGATTTGTAGATATGATGTATGTGATATATTTTGCATTTTAGAAAGTAGCAAGGTCAACCTTAAAAGATGAAAAGTCATACATTAGATCCCAACTTGAATTAAAACTAACTATTTTTATTTCTCAATAAGACTAATTCTATTAAGGAAGCATATGGTACAATATGAAGTTACAATCAAGAGAAGCTATATAGCGGGAAGTCGGAAATGATAAACTATCAACCTTGGCCCCGGTGAGTAACCATGAAATAAGAAAAAAGGATCACAAGGGGTAACAAGGTAACAAGGAATCAGTGGGCTAGACATAGGAGTCTACCCAGAATGGGTCGAATCTTCCATATGAAATTTTTTCCCTTTCTTTTTACTAACATTGACCCAACCAATGTGATGCAGCTGGGCAAGAACCACTTGCAGACTGTTATGGGCTAAAGGAGGAGTCTCCTTGTCTGAATCAGAGGGGGGAGACTCATCAGTTCATTTCTGAAAGTTTGGTGGTTCAATGGGTTCCTCAGGGCTTGCTGAGGGTGTGTCCTGTGATTGCTTTGTTTCCTCCACTTTTTCTAGATCCTCCTCTTCATCTGAGCTAAAGGAATCAATGTCATCCACGGGGGTGGATCACATGGTTTCCATTGTATGGATTTTGACTTGCGATTGATTTTCTTCTTTTCGAAGAGGAATGTGGCGCAGGAGTTCTGAAGGTGCCATGTTTGATGGCAGTGGCAACATCAGAAGGCTGTGTTCTCGTAGTCCAGGGTCTGTGTCCAAAGAAAGTTCCCAATTTTGAGATTGATATGATCGGGTAGACCTCTACTCATGTCTATTTCTGCGCAGATTCTGCTATAGGTGTATATTCCATTTTCCCCCCTAGAAGGGTCTGTTTCCAGAAAGTAGCCTAGAGTGTTTCCAATCCTCTTGAAGACAAAAAAATGCCATA
Source organism: Pinus albicaulis (assembly GCA_034641835.2). Lineage (NCBI taxonomy): Eukaryota > Viridiplantae > Streptophyta > Pinopsida > Pinales > Pinaceae > Pinus > Pinus albicaulis. The sequence goes on from CM076570.1 coordinate 212,950,608, forward strand.
GATGCGCAGGGAGGTTCAGAAGTCTGACCCAAATGGGAAGCTTGGTGATTACTACTGTAGAGGGGTCGAAATATGGGAACCAAGGGGTGAGGAATAACCTTGTTGTTCCCCAAAACCATGGGTTTTTTGTTAATGATTTTTGATAATCTTCGCTGAAAGCAAACACAACTATGAAGAAATCCTTCGAGCAAAATAAAACCTTGCAGTTGTTGGTCCAGTTGGGGAAGATAGATCTGTAAACCCCTGCTTGCCATTACAGATCTGAGATGGGAAAGAGCTAGATCTCTGGTATTCCAGTTCTGCCAGGCCTTGTTGGGGCCTGAAGGAGGTTAAAAGATGAGAATGGCTACCATGAAACTGGGTTTTTTCAACCAAAGTGGCTCCTTTGCGCACCCAACATGGAGATTCGGAAGGTAGAGCTGCAGCGAGGCATAGGCAGTGGCAGAGTTTGTGTATTTGGTGATGCAGGCTCCCTCTGCATTGTAGAGAACTGCGTTGCCAAGCCGGAACAAATTTGTATCCCTATAGTCGAGGGGAGCAGCTGCTGGTACTAATGTTGTATCAGTATCAGAGTGAGAGCAAAGTGCGCCATCAACACTGGCGGCGGCAGCAAGGCATTGTGGAGCCTTCAGCCAGGACAAGGTCGTCTCTCGGTGGGGAACTGCAACCAGTGCAGCCACTAGTTCATCCATGACAACGGCTATGGAGCGAAGAGTTTTAGGCTCTGTAGCAAGAGCCTCAACGTTGGCGGCGGTTGCAGCACACAGTGCGAAACCCTATTTGAAGCCATTTTCGACTCCCTTGTTCCTTCGTGACCAGTCGTTTCGAGCTCAATATTCACAAATAGTTTTCCTTTAATTAAAACTAACTATTATCCACACCATAATTGAAAATTTTAAAAAATGTATTTATGTTTGTTTTAATGTTTAATGTCTTATAAATTATTTTATTTTATGTAAAATAGTATATCTTATTCATTTTTTTTCCACCTAGCTTTCATCATAGAAGTTAAGTTTTATATTATAATAAATATAAAGCATATTTTTAAAAAATCATTTAAATATTATTCTTCTAAAATTGTTTACCAAACCTTTACCAAATTTATTATTAGAATAATAATTAACTAATTAACATAATTTATAATTTTTATTTAAGTTGTATATTAATTAAATTTGATTAATACATACAACTATCATCTATCCCATATTATTTCACGCTTCTTGTGATACTAATAAAGATTGATTCATTGAAACTCGTTATCATAATTTTCAGGGAGCATGTATGCCATGTTAATCCTTTCGAGCAATAAAGTATTTATATTTATCATGCCAGATATCAAGATTATAAAATACAATTAAAAAAATTGAATGCATAATTACTGAAAATTATAGTGAAAAGAAAAAGTAAAAGTTTCGTCTTAAAAAATTATATGTAAATTATATGTATTTGTGCAAATTTAAAGGAGAATTGTCTACATTTAAATAGATTTTAGTAAATTACTGCATTAATACAAATAATAAATCACTACAGATTTTAGTAAATTATTTCCTTAAAATAAAGTAAATCATTAGGTTAACAACTTCCAACATTCATATATGAATTAGTAGGAGTTGTAGCGCTGCTCAACCAACCTGCTCTTCTCTAGAGTCCTTGTTAGTAAATCATTTCCTTAAAATAGAGTAAATCATTGGGTTAACAACTTCCAGCGTTCATATCTGAATTAGTGGAAGTTGTAGAGCTGCTCAACCAATCTGCTCTTCTCTAGAGTCCTTGTTAGTAAATCATTTCCTTAAAATAGAGTAAATCATTGGGTTAACAACTTCCAGCCTTCATATATGAATTAGTAGGAGTTGTTCAACCTGCTCTTCTAGAGTCTTTGTGAACAACAAGACTCACAAGCTCACTTAAATATAGTGACAAAATGCTTTGAGTGTAAGGTTCTTTCTCCCTCAGCATAAAAGATCCCACTCCTCTATTTTAATAATTAAAATAAATCACAACTCTAAAATTAACCTCTTTTTAATTTACAATAAAGAATTATCATAAAAAATTATTTGAATAATTCTATATAAATAGACCTGCAATATAGGATGGCTATCTTAGTTCAATGAAATGAAGAAATTGAGATCATATAAAATTATTTGAATATTTCTATATAAATAGAACTATAATATGGAATGCAAGAGAGATCTATGTATAAGGTGCAAAGATACACCGAAGCAGCAAAGGAAAGATAACAACCTAAAAGGTAGAAGATGGAGGGGAGGAAATGTGTTTAATCTTGCAGCAGTCTCACTTGTGTCAATGCGTGTGTCAAAATCTCATATACATATTTATATTCAAACAATAACATGCAGAGTAATGAAGTGAAATATTACCATAGGTCCTTGCTAGAACTGGCAAAAATAACTCAAGTGAAATTAAAATCTATATAATATTAACAAAACCTTATTAATCTAATAAACCATATATATATAATCCTAGATCAAATCAATAACTTCAGTTTTGATTCCTTTGCCTCTTCCTTGAAGCAAAACTGCAATTGAAATCTGATCAGCTATCCATATCAACATATAAAACTGAAAAACAGAGATCTCACCATTCAAGACTTCTAACACAGATATCTGAAATTGAAATTTGATGAGCGATCCATATCTACAAATAAAACTGAAAACGGAGATCTCACCATTCACGACTTCCAACAGAGATATCACCTTTCACGATTTCTGCCAAACTAAAAGGAGTTTATCTAAATTAACGGACATATCACCATTCAAGACTTCTGCTAAATGCAAAGGAGTTTATCCAGCCCCAAAAAAATGGAGAAACGGAGATCAGTTGCAGACCCAGGGATGGAAATACCAAGTCCTTATAGGTATTGTGATGGAGCATTCACAAAATGTCCTGTGCCTTAGACCTAGCTTAATGAGGTGATATTTTTAGTTCTTTAAGATGGAATTTGGTTACATAATTTATATATTTTTTTAGTTTAAATTTCATTTTGAAAGCAAAAATGATTACAGCATTTAGAAAATTCTTGAGATATTGGTATTTTGTAAACTCAACAATTTAAAATTATCATTTTATAATTTTATTGATTTTAAATCAGATTTAAAATAAAATCCCCAAAAAATCAGATTTCTAATAAAATCTCCACAAAAAAATTATTGCAAAAATTTTAAAAAATCACCTAGTTAAACATTTTGACAGGGCAACTACAAAATCTCCCAATCGATGTGGAGACAAGAGGTATACAACTTTCAGGGATCAAAGCGATATCCATTTTGATGGCAATAGCTCTAGAAGGAGGAGTTGGAGACATCAAAATCTATGGATACTCCATTTTAGTTTCGGACTGGTTGAGGCGATTCAGAAGATAGAGAAGTATTGATTTGAGATATTATTTTTTGAGATTATCAGGATAAACTAGTTCATTAAGCATATCCATGTCTCATGTGCATCAGTGGGAATGAGTGTTTGAAAGCTTTATGGACAAGCCATTTAAAACCAGATTTTCAGAAATATACTTTCATAACATCTGAGTACAACAAGCTTGCAGAAGACATCCAGGCTCTCTCCATATGAGAGTTTTCAGAGATGGGGATGAGGAGATCCTGACATCTCCTGTGATTGCTTTGTAAGGTGTATAGTGAACCCTTGTATAGGGTAGTTTTTCTCTTGTGATCGCTTGAACCGGTGACTGTTCTGTGTTTCAGTAGTTTTGTAATGTTTTGGAGGGTATTTTGCAAGCTAACTTCTAAGTTGAACTTGTGCACCTTTGATTGTATGTTGAACTACCACAAGCTATCTCTTTATTTTCAGTCATGGAAAGGTTTAAGCCTTTTTTCTCTTGGAAAAAAGATATAGCCAGCAAAACAACGAAGGGAAAAAAACTACCAGGTCTAATAAACTAACTGGGTAGCAGGAACATCAAACAATTCAATCCACCAATCCAATAACAAATAATCTAAGCATGGTAACAATTTTTCATAACTAATATATATATATATATATATATATATATATAATTTCCATACATTTCAGGTTCAATTCAAAGAAGTTTCTACTCTCTATCTGTTTGTGTTTTGATTCCAAGAAGATGTCCTAACCAGGTAGGTATCAAAGCAAGCATAAGCAGAGAGACTTCCCTGATCTATAGGACCTCTTTTCAGAAGCAAAACTTATATTTAATCAAGGATATATCGATACAAACAGTACATGCAAGGACACGGGCATAAATACCCAAGTTTTTATGACCTTTATTTTGCATGTCCTTTATACCTAGATATTCCATGTAATAAATTTCAGAATCCAGATACGGCTCTCCAGTGACTTTGAAATTTTCAAAAAAATCTAATCACTGAGTAAGATACTATGCTCCATGCGGCTATTCCATTCATATTAAGGATTTTTTCATGAAACACAGCTAAAACTGAAAAAAAAGTCAAGATAGTTGCGATGCCATACACTATTCAAATGCTTAGAATAACAAGCATGTCACAGATATCATATTAATCATCGTTTCAGACACCTTTAACACTGTTATTTTGCTAGTGCCTTGCTGAGTAGAATAGGTTAAAAATATTACAAAAACCTTGACTTGCTCAGAAAGAAGAATTCTACAACTCAAAATTGCATGCGAAACATAAATTCCACTTTGATGGAAAAACACTATTCAAATTGTTAAGGTTTTCTTTGCATGATTACAAGACATGCCATTCGATGTCAAAAAGTTCTAACATGTTGTATTAAAAGATATTTCCAACTAATACATTTTATGAAGTATCTGGCACAAGGAAGCGTCATTGAAACATTTCATTTACTCCTTGAAAACCAAACGTTTTTGATATCATTCCACCTTGGTTAGTTTTGAAATTTGGTCATTCTGCATCTATTTCCCTAGTGAATTCTGCACTAACACTGCAAACACCCATGTGTGCAGTATTTCATGATTTTAGGTTCTGTTAATTTAAGCTTCAGCTTATATGCTCCGTTAGGTTTCTCCTATGACTAAATTCAAGGCTCATGTTCAAATTTCAAACGCCTTCCCTTGAATTTTTTGTAAATCCTCAACTCTTTTGGATAAGTATCAATATTTAGAATTTGATGCTTCTGTCTTATCTATTTAAAGTTACTTTGTTCAGGCAAGAAACATTATCATTTCCATTTTAACTTCGTAAAGACTGAAATGACATCAAATAAAAAATCAGAGGATTTCTCTCAAGTGTCCCTTCATAAGTTTTTAAAAACATGGGATTTAAAATAATTAAGGATCAGATAGAACACATACAATAGAGTAATTATGATTTACCAAATTATCGCTCTACATTACCAAAACTGTATATAAAAGCTTAAAGTACCAGTACATAATTATGCAAGGTAAAAGCAAATGTACTTGACAAGCAACTTTATACTCTAAAGAGAATATGATGAGGCTTATCTTAAATTTCATAAAATTTCAAACCTACTGGAAAATCTATTAAAAAAGTTCTAGCCAAAGTAAAAATCAACCAGTTCTACATATATGCATTCAAACTTGCACCCCAATTCCCAGGTACCTGACTGAAAGCAATAAACATAGATACGAAAACTGTAAAAATACTATTTGAAAAGTGCACATGCCCTTTAGAAGAATTAATCTCATACCTTGTGTTTTCTCATTTTTCTTTTGAATGAAAGTTGCCCAAGAATTCCACATGATAGTGCCACGGAAGGCTATCTGTCTTAACCACACTGTGGCTATTTGTGTTAATCCTGATTGTTTAATAATTCCATAATTTATAACTAAGATGAATTTGTGCTAATTAAAACCTCTTATGTTCCAATGTATTTACATCTAAAAGAGAAAATTGAACTAACTTACATTTTAGAATCAAAGGGTTGCAATAAGAACAGAGAACTCAATGGTAGTAACATATATTAGAATTATATTGAAACATGCTATTTCCATATATCATTCACTTTACAGACATCATGCCAATAAATTACTTTCCAATAAACAGACTTAAATGTGACTTTTTTTAGGCAGTGATACGGTTACAAGAGCCATACATATAATCTGACTAATAGACCAGAATTTCATATAATCTCTACCAGTCATGCAACGGCATTCTAGCATGGTTGCTGCCATTAGTAAAGGGTATTGGAATTTTCTCCAACAATCTAAATAATAAAAACTAAGCGTTTCATGCTAGTCCACTTCACTGATATATTCATGACTAATCATCTCTGATGGGTGTGCCTTGGACTGCGGATAACCTGAGACTATCAAGAGGATCTAACCCCTGGGGGCAAGCAAGTGTACACTTTGCTCTAATTCATGTATAGCAATTCTGATCTTATCCACTTTCTCTGTTCCAACGACAATGTCAGCAGGAGATAATTTGTCAACTATAGGAAGAACATTTTCAATGGTTGCATCCAACAATTCTAGCTCTTTCAAAACTCGATCTTGGTCGTTGGCAAAACATCCCTTGATTTCACCAGTAATCCATTGCTGCAAACACATGAATGTTGTGGACTACAAAAACTGATCAGGAATGTGCAATTCAATCAATAGGACAGAATGCCCATCGAGAGCAGAAGCCACCCCACTACAGAGAAATATGGTTGTTTCCTTCACTCCATACATCGCTCTCAAGAAAACACTACCCTTTGACGATGACTTTACCTTCCCAAACTGAAGGCTTTTTCTCATATGCCCTTTGACGATAACTTTACCTTCCCAAACTGAAGGCTTTTGCTCATATGTTGTAATATCAGGATGCAATTTTCAATCCTACTATTTCTTTGGGTGATTGCACCATTTTCCCCCTTGGGATCCATTTTTCCCTTCAACTCTTGAGATAACCCTTTGACACGGAAGAACTTGTCATTAGACCAAACGCCATCTGAAAAGTTGAGCAAATGCAGAGCATAATGAACAAGAAGCTGGAAATATTCAATCTTTGAAATTCAACGTCTAATGCAAGGCAACAAGGCAAATGTCTAAAATCTTTAGTGTCATCCCAATTCTCATCCCATTCTGCTGCAGGGAATTGGAGATCTGTAATAAGGGACTTGAATTCTGTGTGTAGCATATAAAACCCCTATATCTTGCTGCATCCACGACAGATTTATCATGTCCTTCAGAAACTTTGCAGACTGATCGAACGGTCGATTACAAGCAACCATTCTGAAGGGATTTCCAAAGTTTAGGAGCAGAGAATGGACATCATGTGTGTGACTCATTTCAGAAGCAGTTCACAAACCAAACGACGAAAACGGGCAAACTGCTTGACGAAAACAGGGGAACTGCTTACAGGTTCAGGCATCGACCCCGGCAAACGCTGCAACTTAACAGAAACGTAACAGGAAGAGCGACAGATGTGTAACAGGAAGAGGGAGGGTGAGGGAGAAATATCTGGAATGGCTGGACATATAACATAGTGATATGATGTACGGATGCTGAGCTTAAAGGTATACAGACGTGGAGTTTAACGAAAATCTAAGTAGACTGATTCAAAAGAATAGGCCTATTGGCCTAATTATAAAACTGCTAAAAACTTTAGCATCGCGACTATTGTATTAAAGAATTTGCAGAGCTTGTGACTCAATAAAGTTGGCGAGGGAGGCGTGGCATAATTGCGGCCTTCAATGGAGCCTCTCTCGACAGCGTGACGGCACGCGCTTCAGTCATGTCTACTCCTTCAACTCCGTTTGGAATGCTCAAATCGAAACTGTGCAACAGTTTACCCACAGTGAACTTGAGCATCCGCATGGCAAGCCACATGCCCGGGCAGGCCCTCCTCCCATACCCAAACGGCATATACTTGAAATCATGCCCACCCACATCTGGGCTACAACAATTCATAAACCTTTCCGGCTCGAATTCCAGGGGGCGTTCCCACACGGCGGGGTCTCTGTGAATACCCCACACGTTTACGTAAAGCTGAGTGTTCGCCGGCACATGATACCCTCCAACCGTGCACGCCTCCTTCGCCATGTGAGGAAGGAGCAGAGGCCCTGCGGGATAAAGCCGAAGAGTCTCTTTCAGGATCGCCTCCAGATATTTCAAGTTGGGGAGATCCGACTCTTCTAACACTCGCTCTCTTCCAACTACGGTGTCCAGCTCTTCCTGTGCCCTCTTCAGCACCTCCGGGCGTTGCAGCAGCGATGAAATTGCCCATTCCGCTGTGCTGCTCGTCGTATCGACTGCTCCGAGTAGCATGCTCTGCAAAATAAGAGACATCTCATTTACATTCTTACCAAAAACATTCTCAATTTGACAAAAGGAAAAACAAAGAGACGACTAGCTAAAATTGCCTTCCATATCGAAAAGAAAGGAGGCACATACTATAATAGTGCCCTTGACGATGGTATCATCGCCGCAGAAATCTTGGGCTTTATCCACTAAATGTAGAAGCACACCTATCAGACTCTCATCAGCCTCCTCCTTCATACAAAGACGGTACTTATCTATCACTCTCTGCAGAATCTCATCCCTCCTCCCGCTATACTTCTTCATTGCTCGTTCGCAGCCCTGGAGATCCAGCCATCTGAGGAAGGGAATATAATCCCCCACATTAAATGCTCCCAATAGCTGGAAATGGGTGTGGATCATCCCCTTCAACTCTTCCATGTCTTCTGCGCTGCCCATGTAGCTTTTCTGATGTAACATTGATCGTACAATAATAGCAAATATAAGATCAATCATCATCGATCTCACGTCCACAACAGCCGAACCATCGGCTTTAATTCCCATCTCGAACAGGCCACTCACCAACTTGGACACCTCCTCCCTCCGAATGTTTTGATACGACTCCACCCTCGAAGTGGATAAAAGCTGCGATGCGCAAATCCTACGAAGGTTTCTACACCGGCGGTCATATGGATTGAGACCGAGCATCGTAGAATCGTACCCCAAATGCTCAGTTCCCGAGAAACGTAGTCGGGAGGCGAAGTTCCTGTCGTGGGTAGTGAGGCATTCCCTGGCTAACTCCGAGGAGGTCACTAGCAAGACCTTACAGGAGCCGAGTTGGAGGAGAATGATGTGGCCATAGCGCCGAGCGAGATCGTAAAGCGTCTGATGAAGAGGTCGATTCGCGTCCAGCAGATGGATGTGCCCAATAATTGGCCAGCCCGGAGGCGCTGGAGGCATGCATACAGGCTTCTGGAACAATAACCGTTTAGCATAGTGAATTATTAGAAGCAGAATGATACCTGCAAAGGCAAAATTAGCAATGGCCTCCAATGAACCTCCATTAATTAACCAGGGTATTCTCTCCATTCTAACGACAGAATGAACACATAAGGAAGAGAATGTGTATGGATCATAGAAATCTCGGAGTTACAGATATCAAATAGAATAGATAAGGGCAAGAGAAGATACCGAAAGCCAGCTAATCGCCACAGTTTGATTTATAATACAACGCTGAAAGTCTGCTGTACTTTTCATGGAAGAAAAAGTGGGAGTTTGGTGAGCACTACCACCTTATCTCGATCGTATATTTCGGATATGATATTGAATGGATAAGGATGAATATCAAAGTCAATTTATATGATATGTATAGAATCTGCCCTCCAGATAAAAGTGCTATAAAACTAGCAATTGCACCGGGAGGTGCAAAGGAACGTCGAAAGGAAACCTTCCAATGATGTAAGGGGGGCAAAACAGGTAGATGTTGAGTTAATTCTTCTCCAACTCCTTCTAGGAGAACAGAGGAAGAAGAATAAATGGCCTCTAGGGACTGAAATCAACCGAATTCACTATCATGCCGTCTCTGGTAACATAGCAATGGAATGTATAGTAAGAAAATTCAAATTTCAATGGTAATGATGGGTAAGGAGCATTGCATGCATAGTAAGAATCAACAAGAAACTAAGAAATGGCAGCTGGTTGGTCAGAATACACAAATACAAATTTGACACCCCAAGTTGGTTCAGAAAAGAAACCTTATCAAGGATCATTACTCGTGCATTACATGAATGTAAGATGCAAGCAATAGAATTTTCACAAACCAAACCCTTAACAAGTGAAACCCACTGACTCCACAAATTTCAGAAGGCATATTTCCAATTACCATTTGAAGCATTAATAAGGAAAAAATAGCACAGCTCTATCAGGGTTTGAAGCAAAGTAGCTAGACTCAATTTTGCAAATGGTTTGGCAAGGTCAGAATAAAAATTCTCTGCTATTATAACTGGCAAGCACCCTGACAGCCCCATATCTATTACTGCAAACCTTCGAAAACCCATATTGTACAAGCGCAGTAAGTCTATAGAGAGTTGTTTGGTGATCGATTCTACAAATGACGGTATAGCCTGCAATTTCAATTTCAAACCTCCCATGTAAAAGTACAATGCAAACCCTTGAGTGTGGAAAATAGATTTTTGAATTGAAGCCTATGTGATTCATATTATTTCAAGAAAGTTTCAATAAAAATGACATTCAAAATTATTGAGTTTAAAACCATCCAATATAATTTATTATTAAAACTAAATTATTAGGTTTATCCATCTAAAACCACCCTACATAATTCATCATGAAAAGAAAAATGGTCAGTCTAATCCAAAACTAAAATGGACAGTCTGATCTAAGAATTTATGAAACTCTCCATCATAAACCACCAGCTAGCATACATGCAGGGCGTGAGCATTTGGTTCTGAAAAATGCCTACCCAGCTCAGGCAGCTCTTCATTCATAGGAACTTCAAACTCAAACAGATATTGGTGTAACAGAGGCAGGCCTTCCAAATACAAACGTCGCATTGGCATATTCACAACGCCCTTGAGCAGAGCCGCCATTACCCAAAACGCCTCTTCGTCCTCATTCATGTGAAGTAGAATCATGCCCGTTATGAAATTCATCCCCTGTGTATACCCCACATCCCTGCCATACACAGAGTAGGCCTTCAACAAATTGTGCGGAGATCTCTGTCCGGGCCCATCTATCATTTGAAATAATTTTTGGGAGGGCAAGGTGCGATGAATGTCTTTCACGATAAGCTTCTCTAATGAATCAGAAGTCTCAGTGGATAGGAGGAGTTGGTAAATTCTAGGGTTTGCTAAATCCCCACTTAAAAGGAGGGGCAGTTGTATTGTAATTTTGTTATAGTGCAAATCTCTTCAGGTCGAACCTTGGGTGTGCTCGAATTCCTAAAGCCGAAGCAAAGGATTGAGACGGAAATGGGAACTAGCGTTGAGTTGTACGTTGAATGTATGTTGGAGAGTTTGAAAGCTAGAATGTAGCACAATTCATGTTAAGGACCAGCGTAGGGGAGGACTGGAGCGAGACTTCAACACACAGTTCGTTGGCTTACCCATTTTGTACAGAAAACGGGTGAAGAGGACTGTGCTAAGGGAAGCGCATTGAAGAGTAAGTGAACGCAGAAGATGGAACCTGGAGCGTAGAAGGAACAGAACCAAGAGGTGAACGTGGGACTGGAGGTTATAGTCGAGTGGTTTTGGGAACAAACCCGCTTATTTCGCAACGCCCTTGCCCGGAGGTGAAACCATAAGGAAAAAACCTGATCCTATTAGATCGCGCCACGTCGTTGGGGCAATACCGCCCTCATCGCGTGAATTTGGCGTGCTAAAGTTCGGGATCAAAAAAAATGCGGAACTCCACCCTGCTCGTTGGATCGCCCCAATCAACGTGATACTCCTCCAGCTGTCGGATGCGAGAGGATTGTTAATAGGTGGGGCCGAACGTTACAATGGCACTGGTCTTATAGTTAGGTCCGGGATATATATATGGCGGACATTCATGCATAATGGTGTTTTAATGAATATGTGAAAGTGTCTATGGTATCGTCGATTGATGTCTGCGGTATTAAAATTAAGGTATGTAGTGATCCCATATTAATGATCTAATGACATGATAAGACTTGGGGTTTTAACTGTAAGGTTTGGTCAATTCTTATTAAACTAAAGTCTGTCGTGAGCCTTTCGGGAGGGCGTATACTTGTTAATGAGAGGATATTGCCTTTTAATACAGTTTACAAGGGGAGGATTTCTATTAATATTCGAGCGCTTTATAAAAGAGAGAGATAGCCTCTGTGCATTATTCAAAGGATATTCAATTGCTTTTATTATTATTGAATAAATTCAATGTTAAAAGTAATTAAATAATATTTAAAGTTTGAATTTATATATTTATTTTATTTTTAATAATTACATGCTATGATAAGAAAAGATTTCAAAACCAATAAAAAAATATAAAAATAAAAATAAAAACTAATTAAATAAATAAATAAATAGAAATAAAATAAAATAAAGATATATTAAAAAAAAAAAAATTCTTAATTACAAAAATAAGAATAAAATAAATAAATAAATAGAAATAAAATAAAATAAAGATTAATAAATAAATAAATAAACAAACAAATAAATAAAATGAAATAAAAATAAAATTACATAAATTACAATTTAATAATATTAAATTAAAAAAAAAAAAATTATTAAAATAAATATAAATATTTAAATTTCAAATTATAAACTTTGATTATTTGGTTTACTTTTCCCTGGCATTGTGTGATCAAAATGCAAGGCATATCTCACTGGATTTAACAAGCGCACCTCAAATAAAATGCATAATTCATGAATCTTACAATGACAATGGCTCCATGAACCAATATGGACCACTTGCAGACTCAATTGGTGGACTTGTGTACAAGAGGAATCCAAGTACAGGAATATTCCGTATAAACAAGAACCAATTATGAGCAAGGTGATCTTCTTTAACATGTGCCTGAATTATCAATTTTCTTTACATAGTCGGAAAAGGCAGCCAGGACCACAGAGAATCATAAAGTCTCTTGCAAATGAAAGTGATGCCTGTCATTTGTTACAAGCCGAATGTGTTACCAACTCAACAGCTGTTGTTTTAACTTGGAAAAATGGCACCCATACAGCTAAATTTCTCTGTCCAAATAACATGGCTTAAATGGTGCATAAGTTTTGAAATAGTTCTTCAACCAGTATTTGAAAAATATGTTTTGAGATATGGTCTAATGACTTGTACCGTTCTTGTTATGGTTTCTGGTAACTGGCTTTGAGCAATTTTTTGTAGACCAATAACAACCATCTACTGTTGCCTTTCAACAATTGATACTCTCGTCCAATGATCTGTGAGAGGCATATAAACCCTTTGCCAACCAAGAATCAAAATCGACAAAATATGTGTTTTCTAATACATGTCCATAAAAATATTGCCTATGTCAACACAATATCGGACTCACTGACATTTTGTATTCTTAATATACTGTAATTTTTTTCTACAATGAAACATGCATCATTCATTTGAAAAAATACACTAGAAGAAATAAATTTGAATGGAATTGCATTGCATTTTCAACAATGAAACAGGCATCATTCATTCTAAACAGTACAATAAAAGAAATAAATTTATATTGAAATGTATTGCAAAAGCTAGAAGAATACAATCTGACCATCAACAGCAGAAGTAAGAGATTTTTTGTGTAGATTTTCACTCACAAAACAACAAACTCCTCTGTAAACTTTTCAACCTTCGAAACCAATTGAACAATCTTCCAAATCTTTACCGTATAATTTACCTATAATTCTACTGTGAATCCAACAATAAGTGGATCACCATTCATATGGTAGATGAAGAATCGCTAAAAAGTGTTGCAGCCCTCGATAGATGTTGATCAACTTTCAAGCTAAGTGTCTTTTAAGTATTTGTAAAGCATTTTGCATAAATTCAAGAATGGGGAAAAAGAGAGAAGCAAAGATAAACCAAGATAGAATTAGGTAAAAGTTTATTTTCCAAAAAGAGGGAAATAAGCAAGATTTATTTTCAAAAAAGAGAGAAATAAGATAATGGTTTATTTTCAAAAAAGAAGACTTCATCTGAAAATGTAGGAAGACAGGAATCAAATGATATGATTATCAAAGAAAAGACATATATTGAAAGTAACACAATTATAATGATCTCATAGACGACGACAACAATTCATAAGGCTCCACAAGGCACATCACCAAAACCACCATGTTAATATTGGATAGAGAAAGGATGCCTACAAATTTTGCAGCCTTGTAAAGGAGACCCAAAAATATGGATGGAAAAACATCTCGTAATGTCATGGATAAAAGCTTTTGGAAAATTGACATGAAACATTTTATTTTTGAAAAATAGATATGATTAAACAATTAGATAGGTATTTGTTATATTGATAATTTGAGATAATTATAAGTAATTATATTTGAATGTCCTTTTATTCTAACGAGACTAGTAAAAAGAACTACAGTGAAAACATAATAAAGAATTCCATTGTATTGTCTACAGAAATAGAGACGTAATGAGAAGAGATCTATGTAATAAAAATAATATGATGATTGTTTAATAGCTTGAGAAATTGTGTTAATGAGGAGATCTATATATAATAAAAATAATATGATGGTTGTTGAATAGCTTGAGAAATTTTGTTTTTTTTTATCCAGTCAACTTAAGATTGCAATTGTGATTTCATTGATATAATTTTTCTATTTTATCTTTTGCAATATGCATCACAAGCACACTTCATGTCATTCCACACATTTTTCAATGTGAACCGTGTCTTACAAACAATTCTGAAGGAGAGATCTACACAAAAGAGTTAGGGCATTTAAGATAGAGCAGGAAATAACATTTTTTCATCGGATGAGCCAATTCACAATGTTGGATGAAAGAACAATCTATCCAACTGCAGGATGCTGTCACTAGTAGAACTAACCCTAATAGATAAAGCAGAAAATAACCCTAATAGATAAAGCAGAAAATAACATATCGGACTGATATGTTAAACCAACAAGGTAGATATTTTAAAAATAAGGAAGAAATAACCACACATGCTTTTTGCTGATAGAGACAACATCTTTCTTATTAACATTCCAGCAACTGCAGTTTCATTTTCTTTACAGCTTGCATTAGAGAAATCATTAATTTTGTGCTTTCCGTGCATGAGCATTTCCATGCATAGACACCAATGGAAAATATATGGCACCAAATAAAAGGACATATTTACATTGATTTCCCATGCAAGCAACCAAAAATACAATAATAACAAGAAAGCAAATATTGCCTAAAGCTATGACCTCATTAATGTCCTTGAATCAAATGGAGCAAAGTTTAACTCATAACAATTTCCTAAATCATGAGGCCATTCATGCCCTTTTATCAAAATGAATCAGAACCTCATGACATCCGATCAAGCAACAATTGCCAAGAAAGGGAAAGCAAGAGTGCAAATTCACCAAAATACCACAATCAGCCAAATTAACCAATACCTCATAAAAAAATTCTGGATTCACGCAATGCTATTCACCAAGATTCCAATTGCAGTGGGGCAGAAACTGCACGGTCTAGTACTGACATTCCGCTTGACAGAAGCATATGTTAGTAAAAACTCAAAAACCACTTTGAACTACGGACTCATACAACACTAACAGATATTTTCAATTTCTCTGACTTTGATTTGTTGGTTATAGCCTCAACACCGTTGGCCACTGCCTCGCCCTGCAATCCTACTGACTTACTTTTCTTTTTGTGAGAAGCCTCCTTTTGTACCCTATCATCAACACCTTGACCATCCAAAGAGCCTTTTATGCCCTTAGAAGTTAAGACTTTCTTCCTCTTTGAACCTGCGGTTTTTTCTGCATCAGCAATTATCTTCTTACTTGAAATCCTGCCTGTTATTTCATTTTCCTCGTCTGAAGAATCAACATCCTTCACTCTGTCTCCCATGGAGTCCAGCAAATCAACTTCGTTGCCGTCCTCACAGCCAAAGAACCCATCAGAAAAATCTCCCAACATATTATCCATGTATCGAACATCGCGAATCTGTCCCTTCTTGAAAGTTCTCTTCTCAACATCTTGATCACGCACTTCTCTCTTCTCTGGTCTATCCGTTTGCGATTCCGTTTTGACAACTTCAATTCTAAGGGGCATTTCGGGAATATATTGGTAAAGTGGAAGTGCCAAAGACTCCAAGGATTTCAAATGTAAAGACCTTATGTTATTCCACTTTTTGGGAATCACTGATGGGAGACCATCGATCACAGCAACAACATTCTCTACAATCTCATCCCTTGTTTGAGAAACCCTAGCAACTTTAATAACACAACAAGAACCCTTCCCAAGGTAGAAAAAAGCCGAACTGCAGGCTGACTCGATCTGTCCCCTTTATTGCGTACGGGTTAAATCCACAGGGATGGGATGCTTTTTATTCTTAAAAAATGCTTTCCCCAATAATATGGGGAGTAGATGAACCACAGATTTATCGGCCAAGAACAGATCAAAAGAGCCACAAAGCTTTCTCTTGGCTTCGAATGGCTTATAATTAGTCTTGAGCTTTGAGTATTTCAAGACTTTTGAAATCGCTGAACCCTCCTCCTTAACCTAGTTCTTGGCTACCTCGGCACTACCACTTTTTCTGTCATTGATAATCAAACAGACCTCCTGGCTCCCATCCAAAGAAAACAGCGGATGAGGTATTCGGATTTTGTAAGGATTGATCATTTCCCTCTCAGGGATCCTTTTCAGCGTAACGACCAAATAGAGCAGCTCGTCATGTTCCAAAAGGGGTTTCTGATGGTTTGTCTTAGACTTAACCCATTTCAAAAGGGTGTCTTGAATATTCTAAGTGGTTTTTTCAACTTACTGAAAATCATGATGCACATGACAGTTTGAAACATAAGCGCACAAGCAAATGGAATACATTGATTGAAAATAGAACTGTTACTAATATATTTTGCCACCCATAATTTTGGAATTACATAATTTTTTTTCTTCATTAGATGATAAAAAGAGTCAGACATGCTACAAAAGACTGCAAAGGCCACTGCAAAAAATGATATATATATTTACAACCAAATCAGGATAAAGAGAGGAGAAAACTTTTGGCATGCCTCTAACAGGCTACAGCCATGTAACTGAACTACCAAAGTTGCAAAAGGACGAGTGTAACAACTTGAAATGATTTTATTGTACTTGTGCTCCAGAGGTATGCAAAAGGAGCTAAACGAATTTCACATGAAAAACAACAGCAATTAAGTATTTTATAGATCTCATGTTCCTCAATAAGATGGTTGCAATCACATGTAATACAGAATATAAGAAAAATGTATGTTACCATATGCAGATATACTGTTGAGGGATTTTAATTTTTTTGTTTAGAACTGTCACCACTATAATCTGCCACCCATAATTTTGGAATTACACAGAATAATGTAAATACCATTGCAAAGAATGATATATATTTTACAACCAAATCAGGATAAAGAGAGGAGAAAACTTTTGGCATGCCTCTAACAGGCTACAACCATGTAACTGAACTACCAAAGTTGGAAAAGGACGAGTGTAACAACTTGAAATGATTTTACTATACTTGTGCTGAAGAAGTATGGAAAAGGAGGTAAACGAATTTCACATGAAAAACAACAGAAATAAAGTATTTTATACATCTCATGTTCCTCTATAAGATGGTTGCAATCACATGCAATACAGAATATAAGAAGAACGTATGTTTCCATACGTAGATATACTGTTGAGGATTGTTTTTTTTTTGTTTAGAACTGTCACTACTATATTCTGCTAGGCATAATTTTGGAGTTACATAATTGTTTTTTTTCATTAGATGATAAAAAGAGTCACACATCCTACAGAATACTGTAAATACCACTGCAAAGAATGATATATATTTTACAACCAAATCAGGATAAAGAGAGGAGAAAACTTTTGGGATGCCTCTAACAGGCTACAACCATGTAACTGAACTACCAGAGTTGCAAAAGGACGAGTGTAACAAGTTGAAATGATTTTATTGTACTTCTGCTCCAGAAGTATGCAAAAGAAGGTAAACGAATTTCACATGAAAAAACAACAGATATTAAGTATTTTATAGATCTCGTGTTCCTCTATAAGATGGTTGTAATCACATGTAATCCAGAATATAAAAAAAAACAGCATGCAAATTTCTGGCAATATCTCCTTAACTAATGGCTGGGACGAGTTGTTTGAAGAGCTGATATGTTTATTTGGGTGTATCTCGGGGCTGCTAACAATTATGAGGTTCCACCTTTCCAGACTGCTCTCTGTATGCTCCATTTTTAACAAGAAAAAGGTGCTTTCCCATGGGTATTACTATGCTATATTAACAGTGTGTTGAGTCTTGTGTTTGTTATTAAATTCTGTGTTGATTTGAAGCTTGTTGATGCACAAAATACTTTGAGAAAAATTGTTCTGGGCATGAAGTTTTTGTTCAGTCATCTACAGCACTATTCAATCAAACAGTTCGAAAGAAAGTCCACACTAAGATTTTAAATTTATAAACCCAGAATTACACTGTAAACTGAGAAATTTTCTGAGTTGGGTTATTTCACGGAACCACCAGTTCCACCTAAAATATCCTTCAGAACTGGTCCAGCTGGCAAGTTCCAATAACACTGTCTGGGTTATCAGCCACTATTGTGGCTGGCAGTTGAGCTGTCCTCCATCTGGTATTGAGGGAAGAGGGAGTTCCATGTGGTTTTCCTTGGAAAAAAACATTTACTACAAATACAAGTACATCGAAATTAGAGCAGATTTCCCATTTTGTGATAGGCAAAGAGTTATCATTGAGTTGGAAAACCAAGGTCACCAAAAAGGCATTCCAATCTATGCTTTCAAGTTTCAACATTGCAGCAAATTCAACTAGGTTCTTAAACTACTGAAAACTCTATACTGAGCACTCATTTGCATGGAAAGATGTTACTAATTCAACTTGATGTCAAAAGTTAGCATGGAGGACATTTTGCAAGAAAGAGGGCATGAAGTGGACTTGAATATTCAAAATAACCAAGGAGGACTATCTTCATAAAATAAAAGATTAGGAAAAATGGAAAAATAAATGTCAAAGAATGTCATGGACAAACTAAAGCCAAAGAGCTTGCTAAATAGATGTTGAATCTGCATAAAGAAATAAAAAACATGTACAATACAAAGATGACAGCACAAGAGACTTTCCAATTAAAAATTTGAAGAATGGCAGTAACAGACTGTTTCAGTAAATGGTATCAAAGTTCCAAACAAAGCGGAATGCAGATAAACAAGAGATCAGTTTTTGCACAAATTATTAAAGGAAATAACCCTTTTTTTCCATCCCACAAATACACTCACTAAATATGTATGTAAAACAAAGGTATCTTAAACAAAGTTTCTAGCACATAAACAAAATTGTGGATAGAAATACATTCAAGAATAGATACCCATCTAGAATTTTGTATGAAATGGCTTGACAGAGGCTCATATTGACAAAATCATTGAACTTGATAAAAATAAAAGTATCAGGTGACATGAAACCTGAAATATACAATATGCAATTAATTGTCAAAATGATATTCCAAAACGAGACAGATATAGCCACCATAACCATAGTTTAGAGACTACTAAGTGAGGAAAGAGAACTAAGAAGCAACACCACCAAGCCACCTCCTTCAACCGTCTCTATAGTGCGTGCCAGCAGGTTTAGAGTCAGTGCCTCAAAATCCTAAACAAAAGGGCTCAAAAAATATTCAGCATATAACATTTCAATAAAATAACACTTATAAAGAGTCACAGTTTATGTTATTTAGCCTCCAACATGCAATCTAAATATGACAAGAATCTAACCTGAAGCACACACATGCCATAAGTATTTCCCAAAATCTTTTCGGTTTCTGCATAATAGCAGTAACGAATATCCGTGATACGACCATGTTATTTGTCCCAATGTTCCAGTATTGAAATCTCAAATGTCTCAGCGAAACCCCAAATAATTTTGTGAAATTCCCAAGAAACACAATCCTATAACAACAGGAGGTTCTTCCCTGAATCATGAATCGAATCTTTTTTTTGGAATTCCCAAGAAACATAATCCATGTGAAGAACATGAGGGTTTTCCATGATCATGAACCAAATACAAACATATGTGGGGATAATCGTAAAGAGCCAATGGTCAACTATAAATTTCTGTCGATAATTAATGGATTATAAAAGACCCAAATGATTCAAACAAACAAACAGAGACCTTAGAGGGTGAGAGGAGTACTAGCTTTTTAATTTTTCTACTTGGTGTCTTTGAACCTGCGGTTTTTTTTGCATCGGCAATTCTCTTCTTACTTGAAATCCTGCCTGTTATTTCGTTTTCCTTGTCTGAAGAATCAACATCCTTCACTCTGTCTCTCGTGGAGTCTAGCAAATCAACTTCGTTGCCGTCCTCACGGCCAAAGAACCCATCAGAAAAATCTCCCAACATATTATCCATGTATCGAACATCGCGAATCTGTCCCTTCTTGAAATTTCTCTTCTCAACATCTTGATCACGCACTTCTCTCTTCTCTGGTCTATTCGTTTTCGATTCCGTTTTGACAACTTCAATTCTAAGGGGCATTTCGGGAATAGATTGGTAAAGTGGAAGTGCCAAAGACTCCAAGGATTTCAGATGTAAAGACCTTATGTTATTCCACTTTTTGGGAATCACTGATGCGAGACCATCGATCACAACAACAACATTCTCCACAATCTCATCCCTTGTTTGAGAAACCCTAGCAACTTTAATAACACAACAAGAACCCTTCCCAAGGTAGAAAAAAGCCGAACTGTACGCTGACTCGATCTGTCCCCTCCATTGCGTACGGGTTAAATCCACAGGGATGGGATGCTTTTTCTTCTCAAAAAATGCTTTCCCCAATAATATGGGGAGTAGAGGAACCACAGATTTATCGGCCAAGAACAATCAAAAGAGCCACAAAGCTTTCTATTGGCTTAGAATGGCTTATAATCAGTCTTGAGCTTTGAGTATTTCAAGACTTTTGAAATCGCTGAACCCTCCTCCTTAACCTTGTTCTTGGCTACCTCGGCACTACCACTTTTTCTGTCATTGATAATCAAACAGACCTCTTGGCTCCCATCCAAAGAAAACAGCGGATGAGGTATTCGGATTTTGTAAGGATTGATCATTTCCCTATCAGGAATCCTTTTCAGCGTAACGACCAAATAGAGCATCTCGTCATGTTCCAGAAGGGGTTTCTGATGGTTTGTCTTAGACTTAACCCATTTCAAAAGGGCGTCCACTCATTTTTCCACCCTTTCATGGTTTAATCCAGAGGGGACTTCGGCTTTTCTCTTTGTATTAGCCATGGAAATTGAGGCAGAGAAAATTTGCTGAAGGAAAACTAAAATTAAAACTTACCAACAGTGCCCGTCAAGCAACCTGAAGGATGCGAATCCGTCTTGCCTTAAACCCTTCCCAAATCTATGATGCCGCGAAAACAAATCTGTGTTATATAGAGAGAGGATGATGTGGTGCTTGCCGTGAAACTGTGTGGCAAATGGCGTGAGGTGGAAGAATCAGCAGCCGAAACAACTGCGTGGCAAATAGCCGGAGGTCGAACAGTCAGCAGGCAAATGTCAAATTTTCAGTGGCTGGAAGGACGATGAGAACGCGCTCTCATTGGCTTAGCGAACAGTCACATTCAGCTAAAGCTAGCAAAGGGAACGTCTTTCGGCATAATTATATGATATACTAAAAGTGGTAAAAAACAGAGTTTTACGGTATACCCTTATTTTCCAAAATGGCTAAGTAACCCTTTGCATTTACAAGGAATTTACCGCTCTTGGCAAGATTCCGGAGGGTAAAACAATTTCTTCCGAAGGGTAAAACAATTTCTGGGTAGTCGACACCGAAAATGAACTTTTAGCCACTCAAGCTAGAAACTGAGGGAGCTCCCTTCGAAAATTCACCGTGAATCAACGGTGTTTTAGTTTCATTGCATCGTGTCTATCCAACGGAGAAACAGTGGATTGCATAAGTAGTTTCGGGGGAAGAAAGCATCATGAATATTTCATGTAATTTAACGCAGTAGTAGTGATTACCATAGACGGGTGGCTCGCACTGATTCGAAATACAAAAGTATAAGAAATACGATTCCCAAAACCACTCTAGTCGCTGTCGTGAAGGACACTCCTTGTGAACCAGATTCAATTTGACTCTGGCTTTCCGTCTTCCCAACCCTTTTTGATATTTTTTTTTGGAGAAATAATATTGGCAAAATAATTAAAATGGGCTTACGTTTAGTTGAGGGTTATTATTTTTTTGACTAGGTTAATTTTTAAAAGTTAAAGGTATTTGGTTGGCCCGAGTGAAAGACTGCCCAGCAGGTAATTTCAGATAGTATAGTTTTTTTTTAATAAGCATGATAAGTCAAATAAATAACCACAAAAATCAAAATGGATTAGTTTATCTGTTAGAGACCACCAACTAATAGTATGTTTTTCATTAAATAACTATAATAAGTCAAAATGCATACTACCACAAAAATTAAAATGCATTAGTTTATCTGTTAGAGACCACCAACTAATAGTATGTTTTTCATTAAATAACTATAATAAGTCAAAATGCATACTACCTAGCTGGTAATTTTGTTTTCTTTGAATAAGCATGATAAATCAAATGAATAACCATGAAAATCAAAATGAATTAGTCTACTTATTAGGAAGCACAACCTAGTCATTTCAGATAATATAGTTTTCCCAAATAACTATTATAAGTCAGTCAAAAATGAATTAGTAGAATTAGTCAATGGTAGTAAGTGATGACATTTTAAATATAATAGATTTTTCCATTTCACTAAATAATCCTGTATTTCAAAATGCTTCCGTCAATAGAAGCCAGTGATGACATTTTACACATAATAGGTTTTCCAATGTGCGAAAAAGTCTTCAACACTATCAAATAGTGGATTTGTCGGTATGGCGTATTAGATTTCAGTCCAAGTTGGAAATCAAATTAATTCCTATTGCGTTGGGACACCTTGTGCCGTAAAGGATGGAAAATAAAAATCATTCAGCGAGTAGAAAAGGGGCTATGAGACATTTCGCCATCAAATTCCAGCACTGGTTCTGTATTGTGGTCCAATAAGCCGGCCGCACAGCGGAACCTGTCTAGAAGGCAAGTGCACGCCGAAAAGGCAGATCTATTGAGCATACATCTGTGTTGGAATTTCTGCTAATTCTTAACACACAGGAAAATAAAAATTATTCTGCTCAATACAGAGATTAAAAAACGTTGTGGATAGATATGCATAAAAATACTTCTTTTTCATTAAACATGAAAGCTATTACAAAATTAAAGATATTTTTTCTTCAAAACTTCAGTTTTGGATTTACACAAAAATTCACTGGTCGCTGCAAACACAACACATTCTCTCTTTGTCTTAAAAAAAAATACAGTCACTCAATTCTGTTCTCTGTTTTAACATGCAGTGTTTACACACTTTAGCCTTTAGGCTTATATGTTGTGTATTACTATTACAATGCAGATTTAAAACTTATATGTTGTGTTTAAAACTTTACAAAAGTTTAATTGCAGATTTCAAATAATGAAATAATTTTTTTATATATGCTTATCGCATCCATTTATGGACGTGCTGACGTGCTGACTGTGCATTTGGTTTGTGCGATACACATTCTATTGATCAATGCATGACATGGTGGCAGAGCTCAAATACAATTCAAAACATTTTATAAAAATCATTGCATCCATCTTTGGAGCTCGTGACGTTGACAAAGAAATTTGCAATATGCTCCTGATTGGCTGCGAGCTTTGACATGGATTCGTGGGCTCCATTTGACTGACGTGGATGTATTTAAAACAAAATCAAATGCGCGGTAAATGAGACTGCGGTTGGTGAAGTTTTAATGGCGGCGAGTGCAGTGGTTGAATGCTGGATGGCATGGAGTTTGAGCCATGGTTTTTCAATGAAAAACAGGCTACGACCTTTAAACCAATAATTTGAATTTGCAGCGTTTAAGCACAATGCTTCAATGAGAGGTATTGTGCAAAAAAAACAAAACAGATTTCTGCTCCTGCTGTCCTTTGCCATCAAATCAGAAACAAAGTTTCATCCTCCTACTCTGTCTTGCGGTTGGAATGAAATTTCCAACACTCGCCCTTAATTTCAACTGCTGCATTCTCTTGCATACCTAGAGATTTTATCAAATAATTAAAACTTTTCTGCCCCAATGGTTTTGTCAATATATCAGCAAACTGCTCTTCAGTTCTGCAATGCTTCAGAACAATTTCATCATTGCTCACTAGCTCTCTAATGTAGTGATACTTGGCATCAATGTGTTTCGTTCTCTTATGAAAGACTAAATTCTTGGATAAAGCTATAGCTGAGTTATTATCACAATAAACTGTTGTGCCTTTTACCTGTTCATGACACAAACTTCTCAACATTCTCCTCATCCAAACTTCTTGACATGCTACTGCTGTAGCTACCACATACTCTGTCTCTGTTGTTGATAAAGCCACAATTGGTTGGTTCTTAGAAGCCTATGAAATGGCTCATGAACCCATATGAAATACATATCCAGAGGTGTTTTTCCCATCATCTATACTTCCAACTCAATCATTGTCAGTATGTCTAATTAATTCAAAATTTTCTAGAGTGGTGTATAAAATTCCATACCTCTTTGTTCCTTTCACATACCTCAAAATTCTTTTTGATGCTTGTCAATGTGTCTCCTTTGGCATTTCCATAAATCTAGAAATTGAACTCACAACATGCATAATATCTGGCCTAGTTGTAGTCAAATACATAAGGCTACCAACTATGCTCTTGTACAAACTTGGATCAAAATCCTTGTTGTTGTCTTCTTTGCTCAGTTTCAATCCCATCACTGTAGGAGTAATTGCTGCTTTGCAATCCTGGATGTTAAATCTTTCAAAACTTCTTTCACATATTTAGCTTGAGAAATAAAATTTTTATTTTCATTTTTCTCTACTTCTATTCCTAAGAAGTATCTCAGCAATCCTATATCAGTCATCTCAAATTCATCCTTCATGACTGTTTTAAAATTCTCAGTGAGGTAAGCATCATTACCTGTGAATATAACATCATCCACATATAAAACAACAATGAGAATCTTACCATCTTTCTCTTTGATGTATAGTGTGGATTCTCCTTCATATTTTTCAAACCCATTTTCCAGTGGATAGGCAACTATCCTACTGTACCATGCTATTGGTGCTTGTTTCAGCCCATACAGAGCTTTCTTCAGTTTGCATACTTTGTACTCTTGACCCGCTTTCTCATATCTCAGAGGTTGTTCAACATAAACCTCTTCCATCAATACTCCATTTAGGAATGATGATTTCACATCCATTTGGAAAACTTTCCACTTGCATTGCGCTACTATAGACAACACTTCTCTTACTGTTTCCATTCTTGCAACTAGTGCAAAAGTTTCCTCATAATCTCTTCCTTCTTGTTGATTATGGCCTTTGACAACAAGTCTGGCCTTGTGCCTTTCAATCTTACCTTCATCATTGCTTTTGGTTTTATAAACCCATTTCACTCCAATTACTTCTTTGCCTTTTGGGAGATCAACCAATTCCCATGTCTTGTTTTTCTCTATGGCGTTTATTTCTTCATCCATAACATCTATCTATTTCTTACCTTTTACTGATTCTTCAAAATGAATAAGATTTTTTATATGACAATATAATGCAAATAAAGAGTTCATACCTTCATTTTCTACCTCTTGCTCATAAATTTCATTCAGAATTTTGAATTTGGTTCCTCTTTCACTTGCTGAACTTGTGCTTATAGAAGCATTCAAATCTGCTCATTGTGATGTGCTTGGAGAAGCACTGTCATCACTTCTCAAGGGTGTTCTCATATTTGCTTGTGGTGTCCCTTGTTGTCCTGGTGTTGGTGGAGGTGGTGCTACTAATGAGGGATGTCTTTCAACTATTTCTTCCTCATCTTCATCATTAGACAAACAAATTTTCACATTCACTATTTTCTCAATGCTTCCATCTCAAGCTTCTTCCTCAATAAATTGTACATCTCTACTTATCATAAAATTCTTGGTAGATGGGTTATACAATCTGTATGCCTTAGATTCTTCACTGTATCCAACAAATATGCACTTCTCTCCCTTACTGTCCAACTTATTTCGCAGCTGATCTGGAATGTGTGCATAAGCCACACAACCAAAAACTCTCATGTGGGTGACAAACTATTTTATGCCACTCCATGCTTCTTCTGGAATTCTGTTCATAACACTCTTTGTTGGGCATATATTCAGCACATATGCTACACAATGTACAACTTCAACCCAATATTCATTTGACAAATGTTTTTCCTTCACCATACTTCTTACCATGTCCATGATGATTCCGTTTTTCCTTTAAGCAACTCTATTTTGCTGTGGTGTATACCTTGTTATAAATTGATTGTGTATCCCATTTTCTCTGCAAAAATGAATCAATTATTTGGAGATGTATTCCCCTCCTCTGTCTGTTCTTAAGACCTTAATATGTTGCCCACTTTGGTTCTCAACTAGAGCTTTAAAGTGGCATAATTTCTCGAACACTTCACTCTTCAACTTCAAGAAATAAACCCAAGTTTTTCTTGTGTAATCATCAATAAAGGTCAGCATATAATGGTTGCATGCTAATGACGGTGTTTGCATTGGCCCACACAAATTTAATGAACTATTTATATGGGTGATTTTGCCCTTATGCTCTTTCCTGATGGAAAGCTATCTCTGTGTTGTTTGCCCAAGATGCAGCCTTCACATAGGCTGTTTGGTTTCTCAATCAATGGTAATCTCCTTACCATACATTTTCAATGCAACAAATTCAGACCTCCAAAGTTGAGATGTCGAAATCTCAAGTGCCATAACCAGTTTTCATCCTTTGCTTCTCTTTGGTAAGTCTCTTGTGGCACTGTTGCCATTGCAGTTCCTTTCTTCAAATCTGCTCTCATCTTGAGAGGAAACATTCTGTTTCTTGACATGTTCACTTGTGCAATGCATTGCTTTCTTGGTGGTTTATCCATGATGGTGCATACATCATCTTCAAAGAAAACATTTTAGCCTTTCTGAATGAGATATCCAATGCTCAAAAGGTTACACTTCATACCAGGCACATAGTAAACATATGATATGGATTTATTTTCTCCTTTCTTTGATAGAACAGTTACTCTGTCTTTTCCCATGACAGCGACTTTACTGTCTATATTCAATGTTACTTGAGACTTCACATTTTCATATAACATGGAAAACATAGAAATGTTTCCAGTCATATGGTTACTATATCCTGAATCTAGAAACCATATATTTTCATTCTTTTCTTCAGCCATATTACATGCTGAAAACAAATTCTCTTGACTCATATTTTCCTTTGTAAAATTAGCACTAGGTCTATTACCCATGTCACTCTGTTTCTTCCTACATTCATTGACATAATGGCCATACTTCTTACAGTAATGAAATTAGACTTGGGATTTATCATAAATTTGGCCATGTGCTTGATTGTGTCTACCTTGTTGGCTGCTACCTTGGCCTTGGTTATGACTTTGATTGTTGCCCCTTCCACTAGTATTTGTAGGGCTGCTTCTTCGTCCTCTGTTTTTGCTTCTGCCTCTTCTTTTTCCTCTATAGTTTCCTTTGCCTTGACCTCTTCCTCTTCCAAAGGACATTTGGGTCTTGAAGGCATGCTCCAAATATGAGTTTGTTGTTCTACCCAATCTTTGTTCATGTGTCATCAATGATGCATGAAGCTCATCAAATGTGAACTTTGAGAGATCCTTTATCTTTTCAATGGTTGTTACTATCACATTAAACTTTGAGGGTAAGCTCCTCAATATTTTCTCCATGATTCTTCTCTCTTCTACTGTCTCTCCATGAGATCTCATTTGGGTAACCAATCCAATCAACAATGTGAAGAATGAGTCTATTGTATCAGACTCTTTCATGCAAATGACCTCAAAATATCTTCTCATTAATTGAAGCTTTCATGTCTTTATCTTCTCCATTCCTTGATAGGATGTCTGGAGGGTATCCCATGCATATTTAGACCTGTTGGATGCCGCAATCCTTGGAAATACACTTTCATGCACTGCCTGATAGAGATAGAAGAGGGATTTTGAGTCATTCTTCATATTAATCTTCAACAAAATTTTCTTCTCTGCCTGTGTTAAGGCATTATATGCTTGTTCATCTTCTAGTTATTCTAAACCATCTTCAAATAGCTCCCATAAATCTTGAGAGACAAACAAAGCTCTCATTGTGATTGCCCAATAGTCATAATTCTTCCCATTAAACTGTGCGAGTTGAGTATTTCCTATACTCGTGCTTGTGTTGGCTTCTTCCATATCTAGCTTTCTAAACTATGCACTAAAAACTTGACTGTGTTTCCGAACAAACTATCTCTTTGCTGAGAGATAAACTTTGTCTCTTAAAAGACTTCTCTGAACTGCACTTTTTAAACAAACACAAAACTCTATTTTGTAAATACCTTGTTTTGCTGAGCCTTCACACTACTAGTCAAAAGCTGCAACTTCTTTGGCAAATGCAAAGAGCCTGGACTAGCTCCGATACCATGTTGGAATTTCTACTAATTCTTAATACACAGAGGAAAATAAAAATTCTTCTTCCCAACACAGAGATTAAAAAACATTGTGGACAGAGATGCATAAAAACACTTCTATTTCATTAAACATGAAAGCTATTACAAAATGAAAGATATTTTCTCCTCAAAACTTCAGTTTTGGATTTACAAAAAAATTCATTGACTTCTGCAAACACAACGCATTCTCTCTCTGTCTTAAAAAAAATACACAGTCACTCACTGTATTCTGTTCTCTATTTTAACACATAGTGCTTACACACTTTAGCCTTTAGGCTTATATGCTTTGTATTACAATTACAATGCATTATTGTTTTTATATATATTATAAACATGTTATGTTTATAATATATATGTATAATAAGAATTATACATATATCTAACATAAATTAAAAGAAACTGTCGCGGCGTTTGATTAAAGCATAAAACATTAAAATCATTAATCTAAGGTTTAAAACTTTATGAAAGTTTTATCGCGGATTTCAAACAATGAAATAAAATTCTTTTTTAACGCTTTTCGCATCCATTTATGGACCTGCTGACTGTGCATTTGGTTTGTGCGATACGCATGCTATTGGTCAATGCATGACATGGTGGCGGACCTCAAATAAAATTCAAAAAGTTTTATAAAACTCATTGCATCCATCTTTGGAGTTGGTGGCGTCGACAAAGAAATTTGCGATACGCTCGTGATTGACTGCGAACTTTGACATGGATTCATGGGCTCCATTTGACTAGCGTGGATGTATTTAAAACAAAATCAAATGCGCGGTAAATGAAACTGCAGTTGGTGAAGTTTTAATGGAGGCAAGTGTAGTGGTTGAATGCTGGATGGTGTGGAGTTTGAACCACGGTTCTTCAATGAAAAACAAGCTATGGCCTTTAAACCAAGAATTTGAATTTGCATGGTTTAAGCATAACGCTTCAATGAGAGGTATCGTGCACAAAAAACAAAATAGATTTCTACTTCTGCTGTCCTTCGCCTTCAAATCAGAAACTAAGTTTCATCCTCCTGCTCTGTCTTGCCATATTGGAATTAAATTTCCAACAATATTTACAGGTTCAACCTTGTGTTTTTTTTGGGTCAGCTCACCTTCATGTTGTCACAACCACTCACATAAAACAAATTCACCATACAATTTTTTTTTACCTAAGTTAACTTGGCATACCACTTAATACCATTTATTCCATAGTAAATAAATTTATATACACAGTATGATCTAAATCCGCTTACTCAACCATATTAACATGATTATCTACATAATATATATATATATATATATATATATATATATATGTGTGTGTGTGTGTGTGTGTGTGTGTGTGTCCATATGGCATACTTTCTGCCTAAGTTAAAAGGAATTGACTTATATGTATATCTTATCAGTAGGTTCCAGCATTCATTCTTTTCATCGTCATTAAACATGTAATATGATAGGGTAATGCCTATATATAGCTTTACAATATGAAGTTATTGAGCCTTTTGTACTACGACATATCATCG
Organism: Pinus albicaulis; assembly: GCA_034641835.2. Classification (NCBI taxonomy): domain Eukaryota; kingdom Viridiplantae; phylum Streptophyta; class Pinopsida; order Pinales; family Pinaceae; genus Pinus; species Pinus albicaulis. The sequence continues at coordinate 212,980,533 of CM076570.1, forward strand.
TATCTCAGTACTTTTGGATTAGATGTAGATTTCTTTGACAACTTGATTGAATATATTATTTAATTGAGCATACAACTCATATGGATTGCAATCAATTATTAATTAACACATTAGAATTTTGGTTCATTTCTAATACATCTGAGGGACAGCTGGCTCATTAAGAGGTTGAGGACCTTACAACTGTCCTGTACTATTGGTTGGCTCAATCTAGACTGTCGAATGGTCTAACCCTAGATCCCATAGATCTGGGAGCATCTGGGGTGGTTAGGGTAACCACCACTCTTATGCTCTGTCATTCAGACTCATTCTTCCACTGCGACTTGCCTTCATTAGCTTTGCAACTTCTTTTTTCTTCTTTCCATTACTCTGTGCTAGTATAATGTCAACTGTTGGTGTTGAGCACTGGAACCTCCTTCTCGCGTCGTGCTGCAACCACAAGTTCTGAGGACAGGTAACTCCTTTCCAGCCCATGCCACTATTTAGTAATTTAATTGTGTTTTTCACATTTGAATGGTGGTCCAGGCAGAAATATTTTATGTGGCTCTTTACTTGTTTTCGATCCTATTAACAATTATGTATTGCTCGTTCATAATCTTGTTAACAATTATGTATGCCAATCTTTAATTTAAGTTGTTATGGTTTCAATGGAAGGGTTTTACCAACCTCTGTTCGTAATCTCGAATCTCATCTCCTTCAGAGATGTTGTGCGCTCAGTTTTACCGAATGAGAATTTGGGGTTATACTCCTGGTGGTGTGAGGACGGAACAGAACTCTGCACACCCAACTTTATAGGTAACCTCGTGCTTAATTTGTTCTCTCTCGAGTTTCCTTATTTTAATTTTTTCTTTGGTTTAGCATGTTTCCCTCTTGGATTATGTCTTTTGATTTTTCCTCTATGCATTTTCTATTGTTTTCCCAGGTATGGGATTACACCGAAATTCTTCGACGGGTAGCTCAGTTCAACTGCAAGCTTCTTCTGAAAAATCCCCTGTAAGTCCTTAGCTATTTTTCTTGTCTTTCCGTTGTGAATGAAAGTTTGTTTTCTGTCGAATTAGAGTAAAAAAACCTGTGTGTACAGGGTGCCTCATATCTCAGCAGTGCCTGCATGCAGTATGTTTTGGGTTTTGACTTATACATTTGGATGATTCACTTGATATTTTACTGTTTGTCCATCCTACCTTGTGACGACTTGTCCATAGGTTTTTATATTAAAAGGGGTTGTTTTCTCCACAGATTCGTAAGCCTGTATGTCGGATCTATTGAATGGTCACCTTTTTCATTTGTAATTATTCTGAGTTCAAAAATTTACAAAATTTTGTTTAATACCCCAACGTGGGTACTTTCACGTTTAATCTCTTAGTCTTGGGTTCAAGATTATTTTATGTAGATTTCGCAAATTTATTTATGTACAACTGTCATCTCCATGAGAGATTGATAAATATATGCTTTAATATTGGTTGCTTCTAGTTACAGTTTCCTTCTAAATTATCATACAATGTATTGTAATTTGTCTCTTGGCTGATTATAAGGGATTTATGTTAATATTTCTACATTGTCATTTGCATTTGTAATTTATTGTTTTAGTAGATGGTATTTATGCTTCGGCTAAGGGACCATGACCCTTGCCCTGTCTCTATAGGGCTCGATGCTAAACCCTGTTGTCCTTATAGTTACTGGAAATCCCTGCTTTAAAGATATTTTTTTGTATGAATTCCTTTATGATTTTTAAAAGTTTCAGACAAATTATAATGATTCTTGTATTTTGGATAATATAGATGGAGTTTGTAGGATAAAGTATATGTTCTATTTTATTTTTCTACATTTGGCTAAATAAACTTTCCTGTATAAGATTTAAATCTATTCATCGATATTTCATTCTTGCATAACACTTGCTATTTTTCTTCTCTTTAAAAAAGTAATATCACAACATCAAATGTTAGTTTATTCATAATAATTATCAGGAAAGTAAAACTAATTTCTAAACACACATCATTCCTATTCTGTCATGCACAGTAAAACAAGAGTCAGAGAACCATTTTATACTTATCTCAATTTCTCTTCCTGATAAACTGATGGTCTACCCAACCTTGAGAGAGGAAATTACGTCCTCTGCTCCCCCCGTGCTCCTCTCTAGAGCCTTATGAAGTAGCCAATATTATTTAGAAGATATGCCTCAGGATTTCCAATCCAGTCTATACTTCTCTGGGTTTAGAGCTCCACTGGTATCCTACCAGCTCTGGGCAACTCTAATCAACTTGTAGTTGTTAACCCTTAGTATATTTCTGAACAAAACCCCTTCCCTTCATCAGGACATTCATTATATCCTTTTCTGCGAAGTAACTGTCAAAGATGTCTCTAATTTTACTCTAGAATCTTGGAAACATTCACCATTCAGTTAATTCCTTTTACTCAAGATAATTATCCATCTTTTATTTTATTATAAATAAATTCAAATCTCACTAACGAATACCATATTCATTATTTAGTTCTATTAAAAGAAAATATTAATGTATCATAAAGTCTATCCATCATAATTAGTCATGAAACGGGGTTTTACGTCTTCCCCCTCTAAGGTAAACATCGTCCCTGGTGTTACTTAATTTATTGGAAACAGTTCAGGATATGCTTCTCGCATGAAACTTTCATCCTCCTAAGTAGCCTCCTCTGGGCTAAAGTGCTTCCACTACACCTTAACCTAAGGGATGACTCACCTCTGGAGTGTTATTTCTCTATGATCTAGAATATGCTGGGGCTCTGCTAGAAACTCATTTTCTGATTCTACCTGCATTAGCACAAAATAATTTTAATTAGGTCCAACAAGAACCCTTCATATTAGAAAATTGTAATGTAATGAGGACTTACATGTATATTTTTCCAATGTATCGCATGCTTAGGGTCATGTATGTATTGTTTCAACAGAGATACATGGAACACATTGTGTACCATTATATGAGTATGTGGATCTAGTCGATAAGCTATCGGCCCAATCCATTCTAAAATTTGGAATGGTATGCAATACCAGGGAGCCAATTTGGCATAATTACTCCACCTCAAGGTGCTCTTTTTAGGTTTAATTCTTACGTACACGTGGTCACCTACCAAAAACTCCCTAAATGTCCTTTTTCCTTCTGCATATACTTTTTGTCGGTCTTGAGATGCCTTCAAGTTCTATCTAATCTTTCTCACCTCACACTCCATTTATTCAAGCATGTCCGGTCCAAAAATCATCTTGGTTTTCGGACTGCTCCAATTGATGGGGGTCCGAAATTGTCTTTCGTACAATTCTTCGAAAGGAATCAACTTTAGGGATTCTTGATACCCATTATTATAAGAAAATTCCACTAAATGTAGGTACTCCTCCCACTTTGCATGTCGTTTCATTACGTACATGCGCAACATATCCTCCAGAACTTGATTCACCCTCTCTGTTTTCCCATACGTTTGAGGGTGGTACACAGTATTAAACTGAATTTTCATTCCAAGTTTGATGAATAATTTTTTCCAGAAGGAAAATGTAAAATTTACATCTCGATCTGAGATAACGACTCTTGGAATATCATGTAGTCTAAAAATTTATTTCATGAAGATGTCGGCAATCTGTACTGTTTTGTATGTGGAGTGAAAAAGTATGAAATGAGCTACCTTACTGAGTCTGTCTACTACCACCATGATTGAGTCATTGTGCCTTTTGTTTCTTGGCAACCCAGTAATAAAATAAAGGGATATGACTTCCCATTTCCATTTAGGCACAGTAATAGGCTGAAGAAATCTTGCTGGGTGTTGATGTTCTACCTTGAATTTCTGGCACTCCAAGCATATGGTCAAGCATTCAACAATGTTTTTACACATTCCTGACCAGAAATAGTATTTTCTAATTGATGTTAACATTTTCTGATATCCGGGGTGTCCTGCATAGGAACTCCTATGATATTAATCTAGAATCACCTCTTTCAGGCTCATTTTATTTGGGATACATATCTTTTTCCAGTATACTAGGATTTTTTTATCATTAAGCTCATATTTTGGTTTCTTTCCCTCATTTCCGCCTTCACTTGATTGCTTCCATAAAAAAATGATACTCATGGTCCATTCTTGTTGTTTCCATAATCTGATCTTGGAACTTAAATTCCACCTGGTTAAAATAGAGTTCATAGATTCCATGCAATTTTCTACTCCAAGCATCAGCAACACGGTTCTCCTTTCCTTTTACATGTTGAATATCAAATTCAAATTCACTTAGGAATTCATTCCATCTTGCCTCGCGAGCATTCAAATCAAATTGCTTAAAATAGTTAGTTAAACTGCTACGATTTGTTCTTAACACAAAAATTTTCCCCAACAACTAATGCCTCCATACCCACAAGGCATGCACTACTGCAGTTAGCTCTAAATTGTAAGCATAATACCTCTATTCATGATCCTTTAGCTTTCTGGATTTGTATGCAATGACTTTACCTTCTTGGGTCAAAACTACTCCAACCCCTTCTTTGCAGGCATCAATGCATACTTCAAATTCCTTGCTTGGGTCTACCATTTTCAGTATAGAGGCAGTGGTTAATCGTTCTTTCAATTGCTCAAAACTGTTTTGGTATTCTTGGGTCCATTTAAATACTCTTCCTTTCCAACGCAGGGAGGTAATAGGAAAGGATATTTTAGAGAAATTATTGATGAAACATCGATAATAACCAACCAAACCCATAAATGAACATATGTCTGTCACATTCTTAGGAAATTTCCATTCCATGATCATCTTTATCTTTTCGGGGTCTACAGAAATGTTGGAAAAAATACTGAGAGGGGGTGTGAATCAGTATTTAGAGCTTACTGAAAATATTTTAACTTTTTCTTTATAGAATTCCATACGCGGCTTTGATGAACCCAACTCATGTATACACGCGCATATACTGAAAGAAACTAGCGTATACTGATATAATTTTACAGATTAGAAAAACTTTCCAGGAACAATCTTTAACTTAGTTTACCAGTCATGCATCTGTTAGATAATTATTAAATATGTGTAGTAACAACAGTGTAAATCATCACACAAGTACAACACACATGAACACCAATATTTAAGGTGGAAATCCAATTCGGGAGAAAACCACCGTTGTTGTTGTCTCTGTCTTCAATATTTATTATATGGAAAACTGTTTACAATATTGTACTGATGTAGACTCATATCAATACGCAGGCATGTACTTGCAGAATGCTACAACCTTCTCTCGTTTTCCAGCTGCTACCGGAAGGGAGCAACAACCACCTAATCTTGTTTACTAGCCACTACTATAAGGGAGCTTCAACCCCCTGATTAGAACACCAGCCTCTTCTGGAAGGAATATTCTACTTCCATACTAAAGGCTTCAACCCTTAGAACCACTGCAGACCATGTTTCATCAATTTTCATACTGGATCAAACAACATCAACAAAACTTTTCATAAACATCAAAAACCATGAAATTTATCCAATACTTCAACCAAAACAGTGAGATCACTGTCACCAGATGTCAGAAATAACCCAGACTTCAGAATAAATATGCAGATACAAACTCAACCTTGAACATTCATGAACTTAAAATGCATATGATACTTTGCTTCACTGAACCCGCGTGTATATGCGCTTTCTTTCACATCAACCTACGTATAGCTCTGTGAATACTGTTTTTCAGAATGTAATCAGTCTCAGATCCAGATCTGAGGCTTTCAGTCAGATATCTTTCGAAATGCAGAACCCTTCATCAGTTAGTCACCATCAAACATGTTTATTCTCTCATTGATCAGTTTTGTAAATAATCAACTTAGCAAGATATACAATATTCAAACAACCCAGATATACAAGAAAAAAGACAAATAGCAGGAATAACAGAGAAACCTCTGCAATAAGCTTCAAAAAACCCTAACTGCCATACACACCTTTTCTGAAGCAAACCCGCGTATATACGCGCTTTTACTGAGATGAGCTAGTGTATAGGTCTATAAATATAAATTTTGCAGAATGAACCAGATCCATAGAACTTACTCATATTTCTTGACTTGACTTTAGCAAACTTGTGTCAGGTCATAGATCTAATCATCTCTTCAATGGATCACACAAGAGCATAGTCATTTCAGGTCTAGAGATCCTGAACCATCTTTGTATCCATGGGTGCATCATAGATTTAGATCTATCAATTAAAACAGAGTTCATCCCATGCAGATATACCTCAAAGAAAATTATTTAGTAACAACCCTTACTCATGCACACCTTTGATAGATTTAGCCTTTACTAATACCATTAGTCAAAACTACACAACTGTTGATGGTATTCTTGGACGGAATCAAATAGACAATACATCGCTCAATACTGTGGGCTAATACCATGGTAATGCCCCTTGGTATCATAATTTTAGAGCGCAAAAGGAATACACGACTTGGATCGTTCTTATCTGCATGTATACGCGACTTCTTGTCATAAAAATTGCGTATATACTTATTCAGAGTGTATACGCGGGTTGTTGTTTCATTTCTCTTGCACTTATTGGAATTAATTTCTCTGTCACATCTGAACTGACCTGCAGAAACATCATTTTTACATCTTTAACACAAGGTTGCTTATCAAAAGACAACTCATCAAGTAGGTTTCCATCAAGAACAACTTCATCAAGTAGGTTGCCATCAAGGACAACATATTGCAACATATTGCCAACAATCTCCCCCTTTGGACTTGATGGCGACCATGATGGTGTTTGATCATCACAATAGATAAATACATTAATCATAAACATTATTCAAACACCAAAATACTCTCCCCCTTTGACATCAAGGGAAAAGGGCAAATCAAAACCAAAACAAGGTTTCAAGATCTGACGTGCACTCAATTTACCATGCTCCCCCTGAGTTCATGTTGGATCTTTAGACAGATTTTTTAATGAAGTACATGACTCAACCGAGTATGACCTTTCCTATCACCAAGGACTCATACTTACATCAATGATCCAACCAAGTGGAATTACAAATTTGAACAAGTCCTTACATGACTGAATATAACAATTTTACATCATAAGTCTCAACATGACCATTTCATCAAATTACAGATATGACTATTTATGACCAAAACCAAAGAATCTCAAACATGAGATCATAACACAACAACCAATCAGAATGCCAAAAATGCATCTTTTTCCACAAGACAAGTGCTCCCCCTTAGCTTGTGGATCCTGAACACCTTCAACAACCAAATCATCAAAGCATCTTCATCAAGGAAATAAATATCAGAGAATGATACAGAAATATGAATACTAGAACAACAATAGAGATTACCCAACATGACCACAACTGTTCTGAAACGTTGACCCAGATAATTTCTGTCAAAAAAACCCATACGCAGTTTTATGCACAGAAACTCGCGTATATACACGATTCTCCTTTATAAAACGCGCGTATTGAATTTAATATTTTGAAATTAAGAAGATTTGATCAAAGAGACAGAGACAACTCCCAGCTTCTGTCGGAGATATTCGAATGCTTCCCTGGGAAGAGGTTTAGGAAATATATCAGCAACTTGTTCTTTGGAGGAAAACTATTCCAATTTAACCTTTTGTTCAAGCACTTGTTCACATAGAAAGTGATACTTGATAGGAATGTGCTTGGTCTTGGAATGGATAACGGGATTCTTTGAGATAGTAATGGCACTTGTATTATCACATAAAATGGAGATGGGAGGTGAATATTTGATTTGAATGCCTTGTAAAGTCTGCATCATCCAAAGTAGTTGTGTGCAACATGATGCGACAACCACATATTCTGTTTCTGCTATAGATAAGGAAATAGAATTTTTTTTCTTGCTAAACCAAGATACTAATCAGGTCCCCCTATAGAATACACCACCTATAGTGCTTTTTCGATCATCAACATTTCTAGCCCAATCCGCATTTGTGTAAGCATGAAGAGTGAGATCAACATTCTTTGGATACCATAGACCAAAATTTTGAGTCCCTTGTAAATATTTGAATATTATTTTTACAACCTGAAGGTGAGACTCTCTTGGATTAGCTTGGAATCATCCAACAATCCCAAATGCATGCATAATGTCAGGTCTTTTCCCAGTTAGATAAAGCAGACTTCCAATCATGGATCTGTATTCTGGTTGATTCACCGTGGAAGAATCGTCATGAGAACTGAGGTTACACCTAGCTACCATTGGTGTACTTACAGGTTTGCGGTCTTTCATCCCATACTTCTTCAGAATTTTCTTAAGATATTTTTCTTTTGATAAAAATATGCCATATGTTTCTTGTTGCACTTGTAAGCCAAGAAAAAATGTTAGTTCCCCAGGTAAAGAAATTTCAAATTCTTGCTGCATAACAGAAGAAAATTTCTAACTCATGGACTTTTCATTACTCCCAAAAATGATGTCATCAACATATACAACTACAATCAATAGTTTATCATTTTCATTTTTTGTATATAAGTTGATATCAACAGATCCCTTTGAAAAACCTTGTTAATGAAGATATTTGTCCAAACGATAGTACCATGCCCTTGGAGCTTGCTTGAGACCATATAAAGCCATTTTAAGTTTACAAACAAGTTTTCATTATTTCCCAAAATGAATCCTTCTAGTTGTTCTATATAAAATTCTTCTTTTATATCACCATTGAGGAAAGAAGATTTAACATCCATTTGATAAAATTTGAATTGTTGAAAGCTTGAAAAGGAAAGAAACATTCTTATTGCTTCAAGTCTAGCTATAGGAGAAAATTTTTCTTCAAAGTCTATACCTTCTTGTTGAGCATACCCTTTACAAACAAGTCTAGCTTTGTTTCTAATAACATCTCCATTTTCATTTAACTTGTTTTTGATATCCATTTTGTTCCAATAACATTTTTATCATGAGGTCTTGGAACTAATTCCTAAGTGTGATTCTTTTCAATCTGATCAAGTTATTCATTCATGGCTTGATTGAAATTTTGTGGTTCAATAGTGGATATAAATTCCAGATAGCTAGGAGATCCTATAAGAGTTATTCTTGTTTGGACACCTGATCCATTTTCTCCCAAAATTTGAGATTCCGGATGATTCTTTTGAACATACCTGGATGAAGCTTTTTCAGATAGATCATCTTCTGTTGCTTCATAGGGTTCCCCTTCCATGTTGTTGCTATTTGATATACATCATCATCATCTTCATTTGTTGTTGGTATTTCCTTTCTAGGAGCTAATAGAGACTCATCAATTACAACATCAATGCATTTAACAATATTCCGAAGTCTTTTATTGTAGCATTTATATTCTTTACTTCTAGAAGAATAGCCAAGAAATATTCCTTCATCTGCTCTAGGTTCAAACTTACCAAGTTTTTCATCATTGTTCTTGATAAAACATTTTCTTCCAAAAACTCTAAAATGCTTTACAGTTGGAAGATTACCATACCAGAGCTCATAAGGAGTTTTATCACTGTTCACATGAACATGAGCCTTGTTCATAATATTTACCGTTGCATGTGCTGCTTCTCCCCAAAAGGTATCGAGAGTTCCAAATTCATCAAGCATAGCCCGAGCCATTTGTTGAATTTTTTATTCATCCTTTATACCATGCCATTTTGTTGTGGAGTTCTATCTACAAAAAGCTGTCTTTTTATGCCATGATGTTCATAAAATTCAAAGAATTCATGTGATATATATTCTCCTCCTTGGTTAGATCCGAGGAATTTGATTGTTAGATCTAATTCATTTTCAACCGAGGCTTTGAAAATATTAATTTTTTCAAATTCTTCATATTTATGTTTCAGTAAACCGATCCAACACATTCTAGAGAAGTCATCAATAAATAAAATATAGTATTGTTCTCCACGAGGTGACTTTTTCCTTACAGGACCACATAGATCAATATGTATAAGTTTAAGAGGCTTACTTGTTGATCCTTCTTTAGCATTGAATTGCACCCTGGTTTTCTTACCAAATTGGCATGATTTGCATATGGTACTTTCAGGTGGAGTGATGTTGGGAAGATCATGAACTGCTTTGAGTCTACTAGATTTGCTTATTTGAGAGAAGCTCAAATGTCTCAACCTTTTGTGCCATAACCAATTTTCTGAAGATTTTCTCAAGTAGCATTGTGTTTGACCACCTTTCAATACATACAGTTTGCTTGGTGTTCTAGTTCCTTTTATTACTATTTTTCCCATGTCAAGTTCACAGACCACGCATTCTTTTGAACTAAATACAACTTCATTTCTTTGATCACACATTTGACTCACACTCAACAGGTTATGTTTTAATCCATCCACATACATAAAATTGTTAGCTTTTACCTTTTATTCTATAAAAACATAACCTTTTCCTTTAATGAGAGTAGGAGTATCATTTCCAGAGGTAACATTCTTTTCTCTTTCTAGAGCATTGTATGAAAGGAGTTTATTTCTATCACCTTTCATGTGTTTTGAGCATCTGATATCAATGTACCATTTATTTTCATCCCCTTCGGAAAATAAGGCTATGAAATAGTTCTCAACTTGTAAGTCCTTCTTTCTCCATACCTTAGAACTTGAAGGTATATGCTCTTTTGGTTGAAGTTTACTCCTACATTCAGATTCTCCATGACCAAAGTCATTGTAATAAGAACATTCAATTTCATTTTGAAGAGGATAAATTTTTTTATAAGTATTCATCTTTATTCCAGTCTCATTTATTTTCTTTCTTGCTTCTCTGGTCATGATGGTTTTGTATGCAACACATTGAACAACTTTATGGCCAAAATTATGACATGAGAAACATTGCCCATTAAAGAAGAAATTTCTGCAATCATGAAACCTTCTATTTGTGTTTACCTGCTGATTGGTATTTCTCCGATTGATATTTCCACTATTTTTCTTTGTATTAAAGTGGTCATCCTTTACCTCTGAAGTTTCTCTGTTCTCTTTTTGAGTGACTGAATGTTGCAGGTTGGCTTTAGCTGCATTTAGATAGCTTGGTGCTAAAGACTGAGAGGATTCTTCGATATATCCAAGACCCGTCTTGGATATATCTAAGGTTTCAGTTCCTTTAGAAAATCGAAGATTTAAAGTTTTCTCTTTCTCAATTTCCTTTCTTAGACTTACTATTTCACATTCTAATTTCTTGTTGTGCTTCTCCTTTTATATAAGTTGATTCTTTAGAGTATCTATGGAAATTTTGTTTTCTTCCAAACATATTTTGAGCTGATTAAGTTCTTCAAGAATTTTTTTTTCTTCTAGAGCATCCGTAAATGTATCTTTAGCCTCAGTAGAGTCTTTTTCAAAATCCATGAGTAGTCTAACATCTTGATCAGATTCTCCTTCGTCACTATTTGATAGCCCATCACTATCTTCATGAGTATAATAAATTTTTCTATTGATGAACCAATTTTTATTTCCTTTTGCCACTTCCTTTCCTTTTTCATGTTTTTCTTTATAAGGACACTTAGAAACATCATGACCAACCCTTCCAAAAGCAAAACATTTAAAAGGAAGCTTACCTCTGAACCTTCCTATGCCAAGTTGTAGCTTCTTTAAAAAAATTATCTGATCTTCTTCTGAAACATACCCTGATCCTTTTTGTTCTTCTGCTTCTTTTCCTTTTGCAACAGCTCTAAAGACAACTTCTTTGACTTCAGATGGACCTCCTTTTCTCATTTCACAAGCAGTCAAAATTCCATGAAGTTGAAAAATAGTAAGAGTTTGTAGATCCTGCTTTTCTTCAATAGCAGAAACTTTAGACTCGAATTTGGGAGTTAGAGATCTTAAAAAAATTTCTACCAGAGTAGTGTCAGTTATGGTTTCACCCAAATTTATCATACGACTTACAATATCATCTAGACATAAAAAGAAACTGGCAATGCATTCTTCATTATGCATCCTGAGATTTTCATATTGAATTCTAAGAGTTTTGAGTTTAGCACATTTTACCTTTGTATCACCTTCATAGCTTAGAATGATTTTGTCCCATATCTCCTTTGTTGTATTCAACTACATGACTTTGACAAATTGTGATTTAGTCAGACTTCCCAATAATGCATTGACCGCCTTTGCATTGGTTTCATAATTATTTCTTTCTTCTGTATCTGTTGGAACTGATGCTGGATATTGATAACCTCCTTCAACTATAGCCCATACATCTCCTCCAAGAGACTGAAGATAGGATCTTGTCCTTGTCTTCCAGAAGAATAAATTGTTTCTGTTGAAGAGAGGAGGCCTGATAGATGTTGTCCCTTCTTGATTACTCATCTTAGCTGATCTTCCTTCTAGCAATTAAGCTTCTTCAGAAGGACCTGCTCTGATACCAATTGTTGGGAAAAATAATAAGAGGGGGGTGAATTAGTATTTAGAGCTTACTGAAAATATTTTAAATTTTTCTTTACAGAATTCCATACACGGCTTTGATGAACCCAACTTGTGTATACATGTGCATATACTAAAAGAAACTAGCGTATACTGATATAATTTTACAGATTAGAAATGTTTTTTAGGAACAATCTTTAAATCAGTTTACCAGTCATGCATCTGTTAGATAATCGGTAAATATGTGCAGTAACAGCAGTATGAATCATCACACAAGTGCAACACACATGAGCACCAATATTTAAGGTGGAAACCCAATTTGGGAAAAAACCACTGTTGCTATCGTCTCTGTCTTAAATATTGATTATATGGAAAATTGTTTATAATATTGTACTGATGCAGAATCATATCAGTACGCAGACATATACCTGCATAAGGCTACAACCTTCTCTTATTTTCCAACTGATACTGGAAGGGAGCTACAACCCCCTAATCTCGTTTACTAGCCACTACTGGAAGGGAGCTTCAAACCCCTGATCGGAACACCAACTTCTTCTGGAAGGAAGCTTATACTTCCATAGTGAAGGATTCAACTCTCAGAACCACTGCAGACCACGTTTCATCAATCTTCATACTGGATCAAACAACATCAACACAACTCTTCATAAACATCAACAACCATGAACTTTATCCAATAATTCAACCAGAACAGTGAGATCACTGTAACCAGAACTCAGAAATAACCCAAACTTTAGAATAAATATGCAGATACAAACTCAACCCTGAACATTCTTCAACTTGAAATGCATAAGCTACTTCGCTTCACTGAACCTGCGTGTATATGTGCTTTTTTTCACATCAACCTACGTATAGCTCCGTGAATACTATTTTTCAAAATGTAATCAGTCTCAGATCTAGATCTGAGGCTTTCAGTCAGATATCTTTCGAAATGCAGAACCCTTCATCAGTTAGTCACCATCAACCATGTTTATTCTCTCATTGATAAGATTTTTACATAATCAACTTAGCAACATATACAGTATTCAAAAAACAAATATCTACAAGAAGAATTCATTGACAGACAACAAACAAATAGTAGGAATAACAGAAAAAGCTCTGCAATAAGCTTCAAAAAACCCTAACTAACATACGTGCCTTTTCTGAAGCAAACCCACGTATATACGTGCTTTTAGTGAGATGAAATGGCATACAGATATGTAAATATAAATTTTTCAGAATGAACCAGATCCATAGAACTTACCCAGATTTCATCACTTGAATTCAACAAACTTGCGCCAGGTCATAGATCTAATCATCTCTTCAATGGATCACACAAGAGCATAGTCATTTCAGGTCTAGAGATCTTGAACCATCTTTGTATCCATGGGTGCATCATAGATTCAAATCTATCAATTAAAATAGAGTTCATTCCATTCAGATATACCTCAAAGAAAATTATTCAGTAACAACCCTTACTCATGCACATCTTTGCACTATGATCTTCTTATCCTTATATAGATTTAGTCTTTACCAATACCATGAGTCAAAACCACACAACTGTTGATGGTATTGTTGGATGAAATCAAATAGAAAATACATCGATCAATACTATGGGCTAATACCATGGTAATGCCCCTTGGTATCATAATTTTAGAGCTCAAAAGGAATACACGAGTTGGATCGTTCTTATCCACGTGTATACAGGACTTCTCGTCATAAAAACTGCGTATATAATTATTCTGAATGTATATGCGAGTTGTTGGTTCATCTCTTTTGCACTTACTAGAATTCCTTTCTCTGTCACATCTGAACTGACCTGTAGAAACATCATTTTTACATCTTTAACACAAGGTTTCTTATCAATAGGAAACTCATCAACTAGGTTTCCATCAAGAACAACTTCATCAAGTAGGTTGCCATCAAGGACAAGATATTGCAACATATTTCCAATAAGAAATCCCTTCGGCTGATATCACATGTCCCAGATACTGAATCTGCTCTTTGTAAAAGTCACATTTGCTAAATTTGGTGTAGAGCTAGTGTTCCCGCAACATCTTCATCACTATATATAAATGTTCCTTATGTTCCTGCATATTTTTAGAGTAGATCCGTATGTGTTATATAAAAATTTATCCAAAAATGGGCGAAATATGCCATGCATCAAGCTCATGAAAGTTGCTGGTGCATTGGTTATCCAAAATGGTAACACCACGAATTCATAATTCCTGCATTGCGTACGAAATGATGTTTTTGATATATCTTCATCCTTAATCTGTATTTGGTGATACCTTGATCTTAAATCAGTCTTTGAAAATACTATTGCCCCCTTCACTTGGTAAAACAAGTCATATGTGTGTGGCAACAGATACATGTTTTTGACAGTAAAATTTTTAACATGTCGGTAGTCCATACACATTCACATAGTCCCATCCTTATTCTTAACAAACAACACCGATTCTCCACAAGGGGATACACTTGGCCAAATATATCCTTTATCCATTAATTCTTGCAGCTGCATTTTTAATTATGTCAACTCAGGAACACTCATTCTGTATGGTACTCTTGACATAGGTGGTACCTCGGGTACTAATTCTATTATGAAATCAATAACTGGTCTTGGTGGTAATCCTGAAATATTCTCAGGAAATACATCCATGAATTCTTGTATAATTTTAGGACCTCATAATGTACCATTTTGACCACATATTTTGTTACCATTCTACTCTTTTTAGTCCATATTTAAAGCTTACATTATCACTTTCATCCATTTCTCCCAAAGGTATATAATATTCTTCTCTTTACTATATGTTTAATTTGTTTTGCATATAATTCTACATTAATTTTATATTTAATCATTAATCGAAGGTATATAGTTGCTGAGACAGTTTTAAAGACCGCAGATAATCTGTTTTGAAGATTGCGTTGCTGAAACAGTCAACAAGGTACACAAATACCGTTGCTGAAACAGCCCGTGATTTGTGATTTTGAAGGAGCATTTCAAGCATGACGACAACGAGAAAAGACAAGTAAGGGAAGCTGTTACACGGGCCATCCTGAAGCCAATATTATTGTATCCATTTTAACAGCATTCTGCTATGGAAGAATAGAAAGACCCTGTTTTAGAACACAAGATCAGATTGGGTTAAAAATAGAATTTATGTAATGTAACTATAATAGATGTCTCCTCTTTAAAAAGATGATACATCAACATTATAAAGATGGTTAGAGACTGCGGGAGGTTGATCTTTCTGAACAGAGAAGGAGCGTAACTCTTTTGTAATATGTTGCTTTTTGACAGATGAATAAAAGTTTCTTTTGAGCACTTCAATATAATTCCTTTCTCTGGGGAATCTTGTGAGAAGGAAGGGGCTCGCCTTCTTCACAAGATTCACCCATTTGTTCCTGTAGTCTGTTAACTGTTTATGTTATTCGCACCTTGATTAAACCCTATTTGCTGAAGTTATTTATGCAGTTCTGAAATCTCGTGTTTATTGTTAGAGCTCTGTTTTCATTATTTACTGCATTTATTTCATACAATTTATTCTTGAGAATTTGTGAGTTATTTTATTCAGCAATCTTGTTTATGGAATGAGTGTGTGACAATTTGTTAATCAGGAAACAGGTGCTGAAGATTCCTACTTGGAGGAATAGAGTCTTGTTCTCTGTTATAGTTTAATTAATCTTCCTTTCTGCAGAATGATTTCCTTTCATTATTTCTTTAATGTAATCCAGGATTATTTTAATGAAAGGCTGCAATAGAAGGATTGAATTTGCTGTAAATCAAGTAGGCTTCAGCTTTGCTAAAGTAGGGTGTGGTCAGTGTGATCAGTGTAATTAGTGTGATTAATACTACAACATTTCTTTGCTTTTGAAATTGAGCATATATAATGTGTGATTTCCTTTGAAATAAACAGACCTTCCCCGGCTGACAATTTATGTAGCACTTGAATTGTTAAACAATTAAAGTGACCAACATTTTGGCGCCATTGCCGGGGAAGGCAATTATAGATTTCAAAAGCATTGATGTTTTTCTTCTAGATGTGCAGATTGTATGAGAGGGCGTGGAACCCATAAGAAAACTAACCCTACAGGTGGCAAGGGCAAAGGAAGGGGAGGAAGAAATACTTTTATTGATGAAATTGTATCAAAAGCTGAATCTTCTCAGAGATTAAGCTCTCGAAGACCAAAGCCTCAACACTCCCCTCAATCAAATTATGAAACAGAAGAAGTTGTGAGCCCTGAAAACATTGAGGAACCAGCAGCAAGTATTGAAGAACCAGTAGACAGTGTTGAAGAACCATAAGAAAGCACTAAAGAGTTAGTAGAGAACGTTGAAGAATCAACAGGAAACATTAAAAAACTAGTGGAAAATATTGAGGAGGCAGTAGAAAACTTTCAGGATCGAGCAAGCGTAGTAGGAGATCAAACAATGGAAGGAAATAATAAAGGATTATTTGGCGGAGGACGAGTAGATCCTGAAGGAGAGGGAAAAGATGAAAATTCTCTCTCTACCCTAGGATTTCCTATTAGTGATCTCCCTAGAGGAGCAACTCCTATGAAGAATATCCCATTGTTAGCCTTACCCAACTTCCATGGTTTATCCTCTGAAGATCTTGACGAATTTATTTTTGAATTTGATATATTATGCAGAAGTTATGATTATGTTACTAATGCTCAGAAGCTGAAACTGTTTCTAGCAACACTAAAAGGAAATTCATTAAGGTGGTTCATGAGTCTTAGAAGCCAGGTAATCACAACATGGGAACATATGAAATAGAAATTTCTTCTTAAATATCAAGACTATTGTCAGAAAAGAGAAAAGAGGGAGGAACTATTCAAGATGGTAAGAAAGGAGGACGAGAATTTGGAGGACTTTGTGGATAGACTACAGTAAAATCTGTAGAGATCCGATCATCCCAGTGTAAGTAAGGATATTCTTAAAACAATATTACTGAAAGGGGTGAGGGATGATTGTTTAGACATGCTAAAAATTCTTGGTAAAGGAGATATATATAAAGAATCATATGATGAAATTGTTGATCTATGTAAAAGATGTTCAAGAGGAGCTACAAGGAACATGTCAAACACTAGAGATGCCACATATTCAAGAGTTCAGAAATCAGCCAGTGGGGGAGCAACAAGAGCTGAAATAGGTAATTTAATTTAGGAATTTAAAGCTGAAATGTTAAGTTCTTTTGCTTCACAAATTGACACCTTGCAGGTTAAAAAGAAACAGGCTGAAGCAGAAGTAGCTTTGGCCATCTTTTTCCCCAAATGCAGAGATAAAAACCCACTAAGGGGATGCCTATTGGACAAGATACCAATTTTCACCCTTTGTGAGAAATATCACGAAACACAACAATGCCCTTCTCTACCAGGAATAAAGGCAGCATTGCAACCAACGGAAGAAGAAGCTGAAGCAGTCTATCTGCTAACACAGAGGAAAAAATGGAAACCACAAGGAAAAGGTATGAATTCTAGTATGCCATTTACATCTTCTAATTTTTGGAACAATTATCCTTCTTTTAGTCAGAAAAATTACCCTCCCTTCAACCAAATGCAGTATTCACCATTTAATCAAATGAATTACCCACCCATGCAACAGACAAACCCTCCCTTTGTAGATCCTGCAATGTGGACTCCTTGGCCTCCACAACAAGCACCTTATTTTAATCAATGGAATTCAAATTGGAGGGGCTAACAACTCCCATTTCCAAATCAATTTACTCAATTTCAACAACCACTTCCTTTACCATCAGGTGCTCCACCAAATAATCAAATCAGACCCCAGCTACCTGTACAACCAAATCCTAACCCCAATAATAAAGCTGTGCAAGTCATTGATATTCAAAACTAGCCTACATTTCCTACTTTCCCTGCACAATGTAATGATATTCATTTAAGATCTGGGAAAATATTTGAACCCATCATTGATGATATGGCCTCTTCCGATTCTAATAAAGAAGAAACTGAGAAACATGATTTACACAAAGAGGTACAACCACCCTCTAATAAGGGTGCTGAAATAACAGAGCCACCATTCCCTGACCATTTAGTTTTAACTAAAATGCCTGAGCTACCTGCTTTTAATATTTTAGGGGAATTGAAAAATATGTATGTTAAAATTCCATTTTTACAGGCACTAAGAGATGTACCAATTTATGCCAGAACCATGAGAGATATTTGTGTAAAGAAACCTGGTAGGAAAGCTAAAGATCCCCTTACAGTTCATGTTATGGGTGATCTATCTGCATTAATGTCTGGTAAAACTCCTCTAGTCAAATATGGTGACCCCGACCATCCTACTGTGATAGTCCAAATTGGTAAAATAATAATCCCTCAAGTTCTGGTAGATTTAGGTGTTGCTATAAACATTATGACTCTCGAAACTTCACAATTGTTACAGCTAAAGAACACAATTAGAGATGCACCAACCATTCTAGAGTTAGCTGATCATTCTACAAATAAACCAGAAGGAGTTTTTGAAGACTTAGTTATCTCAGTTGAGTCCTGGAATTACCCAACTGACTTTGTGGTGTTACAAACTAAAACAAAGTTGGGGGGACATCCTCTGATTCTAGGAAGGCCTTGGCTAGCCACAGCGGATGCCTTTATCAGCTGTAGATCTGGTTCGATGACAATTTTCAATGGATATGAAACTAAACAACTTACTCTTTACCTTCATGCTACACCCATGATTAACAATGAGAATTCTATGTGGATGGATTATGATGATAATGCTATTCAACCTATTTTGACTATCAGACAAGCTTTAAGTCTTAAAGACAACATAGAGGATGAAGTAATTAATAATTTCATTTGTGAACCCTCCTCTGTGACTGCTGAAACACACAATAAATTGACTTCACTTTTGGAAATAGATACCCAGAAGAAGCTTAAATCTGAAGATTCACCTCAAACATCAACTACCATCTCTTCTAAAAGCATAATAGTAGAAATTGAACCTGGCAAAACACTGAACATAAATCCTGATCTGACAGTTGCTGAAACACAACAGTTAATGAAGTTATTGCTTGAAAATAAAGAATCATTCACATGGGATTACATAGATATGAAGGGAATCTCTCCTTAATTATATACTCACCGAATTTATATTAAGGAAGGTTGTCGACCAGTCTACCAACCCCAAAGATGAATGAACCCTAATTTAAGAGAAATTGTTAAAGAGGAACTTCATAAATTTCTTAACGTAGGATTCGTATACCCTATATCTGACAATGAATGGGTTTCCCCATTAGTAATAGTTCCTAATAAAAAAGGGAAATTGAGAGTGTGTGTATATTATAGAGCCTTAAATAAATCCACTCAAAATGATCACTTTCCTTTACCGTTCATTGATCAGGTGTTGGATAGTTTGTCATGGAAGAAATTATTTTCCTTTTTAGATGGATTTAGTGGGTATAATCAAATCATAATTGCACCCCAAGACCAAGACAAGACCACTTTTACTAGCCCTTAGGGAATGTTTGCCTATAGAGTTCTTCCATTCGGACTATGTAATGCACTAGCAACTTTTCAAAGGGCTGTTATAGGATTCTTTTTTGATATGCTGAATGACTCCACAGAAATATTTATGGATGATTTTACCCCTTATAGTGTGTCTTTCAAGGATGCATTACAGAATCTTGAGAAGGTACTCAAACGTTGTATACAAGCTCACCTCTCCCTAAGTACTAAAGAATGTCATATGATGATGAGTGAAGGAGTAGTGCTTGGATTTTTTATCTCATCTCAAGGAATTCAGGTAGATCCATCCAAAATAGAAGTCATTCAGAATCTTCATGTTTCTAAAACAAAAACTGATGTGAGAAGTTTTCTAGGACATGCTGGATATTACAGGAGATTTATTAAAAAAAATTCCAAGATAGCTTATCCTTTATTTGTGTTGATTATGAAAAATGTTGAATTTAAGTGGACTAATCTTTGTCAGGAAGCCTTTGTAGAACTCAAGCATCAGTTATCCATAGCTCCTATTTTGAGAGGACCTGATTGGACACTTCCCTTTCATATATCTTCTGATGCTTCAGATACTTCAATTGGAGCTGTCTTGGGACAAGAGGAAAACCATCTTCCTTATGCCATCTACTTTATCAGTAAGAATATGACCCCTGCTGAGCTTAATTATACAGTTACCGAAAAGGAATTTTTAGCAGTAATTTATGCCATTAATAAATTTCGACATTACATTACTGGTTATTATACTTTTGTCCATACTGATCACTCGACTATTAAGTATTTAATGAGTAAGTCTGTCACAAATGCTCAAGTTACCAGATGGTTATTGTTACTGCAGGAGTTTGATATTACAATTGTAGATCGACCAGGTAAAGAAAATGTTGTGGCTGATTTCCTTTCACGGTTAAAAACTGATAATAATATTCCAGTAGATTATTCCTTTCCTGATGAGTATCTATTTGCAGTATCTGCTCACTCACCTTGGTACGCAGAAATTGCCAATTATCTAGTTGCAGGAAAGTTACCATCACACCTGTCACATATAGAAAAGAGAAAAATCATTAAACAAAGTGCCAGGTATAGCTGGATAAGCGGGTGTCATTTCTACACATGATTTGATCATGAAATCCAAAGATGCATTAGAGAGGATGAGGTGTATGACATATTAAAAGCTTGTCATGATGGCCCTTGCAGAGGGCATTTTGCTGATAAAATAATGGCACATAAAATTCCGAGAATGGGTTATTATTGGCCCTCACTATTTAAGGATGAAAAGAAATATGTGTGGGCTTGTGATCGCTTTCAGAGAATGGGTCAACCTGATCATAGAGATGAAATTCCATTGAACCCCCAAGTAATACTTGAACCATTTGAAAGATGGGCCTTAGATTTTATAGGACCCATTAATCCTCCATCCAACCAAAGAATTTATATATTATTCTGTACAAATTATATGACCAAATGGGTGGAGGCCAAAGCACTTCTTAGAGCTAATGAATAAGCTGTTCTAGATTTCTTATTTGAAGAAATATTTGTTAGATTTAGAACCCCTAGAGAGCTAGTTATAGATGGAGGACCTCCTTTCAATTCTCATGGTTTCAAATCTACCCTTCAGAAATATCATATTCATCATAGAATGACTAGACCATACCACCCCCAAGCCAATGGGCAGGTGGAAAGTACAAATAAAGTAATAGAAGCCATTCCAACCAAAAAAATGAAGGATAACCAGAAGGATTGGTCTCAAAAGCTCCCTGAAGCACTATGGGCTTACAGAACTACCTGGAGAAATACTACAGGATTTTCTCCCTATGAATTGGTTTATGGTAAAAGTGTTGTTTTTCCTGTGGAATTTGAAATTAAAACTTTAAGAACTGCTTTAGTTGTTAACCTTGATTTTACTGATGTGTAGACAGCCAAGTTGCAACAGCTTCTTGAACTGGATGAAAAGAGATTAGATGGCATTCATCAGACAACTATGATCCAACAACAAAGAACAAAGTGGCATGATAAAACCATCAAGCACAAGCAGTTCCAAAAAGGTAATTGGGCCTTATTGTATGATTCTCAATTTGATAACTTTCAAGGCAAGCTACGTACAAGATGGCTGGGACCTTATGAAGTAGATGCTGTTTTTCCCAATGGGACAGTAAGACTTTTATAAATTGATGATTCTAAAACACCTCTTCTAGTAAATGGTCATAGGATTCGTTTGTACCAACGCCCTATTTCTAAAGAAGATTTTAAGGCCACTTGCATGGTAGATGCACATTATATTTTTCTAGGGGAGTCTTCTACTCCTCACATCATTTAATTGTTTTCTGCACTATATTTTTAGTATTAGAATAGATTTCTTAAAACTAATAATCCTTGTAAAGGGCTGGCTTGTTACAATTGTATTTTGAAGATTTTTGATTAAGAAAGAACTTACCAAGGAGGACACATTGACCACAAGAAGATCCAAGCTTAAATTTGAGAATCTTTGTTTCCCTCATTTAAATTCATTTCCTCATCTTCCAGTACCATTTCATCACTCATTCCCTCATTCTTTCTTTCCCTTTTCATATCATTTTCCTATTTTTCCCATCTTACCCACTGCTGAAACATGATTCTCCAGCAATTGTTTTCCCTATTCCTTACTGCTGAAATACCATTTCTTAGCAAATATTCCCCCTATTTTCCTATTGCTAAATCATCACTTTTTAGCAACATTTCCCCTATTTTTCCATTGCTGAAACACCACTTTCAACAGCATGTCATTTATCTTTCTGCTGCTAAAACACCATTCCTTTCTGTAAAAACATGACTATGCAATTTTTTCAGTCCTTCACTTTCACTCTTCATACTCCTTGTGTGAATATTGTCCACTCATTCCCTCTTTCTTATGATCAAGCAGACTCTAGTATGATCCCCCTTATATTTCAAAGAAGTCTAAAGTTCTTCCATCAGTATTGAGCTATCATAAACAAGAACTATATATTTTGAATTACAAGGCAAAGGTAAATATAAGGTATGTGAATTTTATGTAATAAAATTAAACGATAGTTTAAAGAGAAGATTTTGTTCATTATGAATACAATCTCCGCACGCTCAAAAACATCATTTCACCATATATGGAGGGGAATTTCGAAATTACAAACCATCATTTCACAACATGCAAACTACCGTCACTCTTTACACCCATTACTTCGTCCCTTTACCGATACTCCATGTTCTCAGTCACAACGATTACTCTGTTCATAGTCTGGTAATTCTGCTCTTTGCCTCTGCATTTTACCTAAGCTAGTAACTATGGGAAGACCAGCCATTAGACATGAGCTCGGCCCAATAGCTCTCCTTGAATTGTTTCTGGATGCTTATCAGATCTTCCAATAGGCAGGATGGGTGGCATATTTTGAAAGACTTCAAGAATTTGACCCACAACAGGTCCTGGAATTTGCACAGAACCTTCAGGAGGACCATTCTATTGTCCAGGGAGTCCGAATTCCGGTTTCATAGGACAACATAGTGCAAGTCTCAAGTTTTCTAGTCACAGGTGCTCGGTGGTTTAGTTGGAAGCACATCATCTTAAACGTGCAATAGGACTTCCTTCTTTCAGGAGAACAGGTTGATATTAAAGGCCGTGGCATAGGACTGCACTCATTACCTCCTCTGTGGCCAAAGGTAGCTGAATTTGTAAAACAATATTTAACTTGCGAAGGTCGCTATTAGGTATTCTATCAGCACGACTTTGTCTTAATGAGCCACTTACGACATGGTAGACTAGTAAACATTCCTTATTATCTTCTTGGATGTATTAGAAATATGTCATGTTATTGTAGACGGGTAAGATTTCCACTACTTTCCCTTACCCATCATCGCCTTTGTCAGCTATTGATTAAGAGGGGCTTTGTTCAACAAAACCCTCGTCTAAACAATTTACCTTTACCCCCTGAGAAAGCTCCCGAAATTTCCCAAGAAGATGAAAACCCCCACGAAATCCCTAAAAGTTCCTACGAGCAACAATTGGAGAATATCCCGGATCCTCCATCGATTCCATCCTCAGAACCAGTCAATCCAGTTAACCAATCCTCAAGCCCATCTCATCTAGCAGATTCATCCCATCCTACAGTCCACATCCCTAGCGATGACTCTCAGACTGAAACACCACCATATTCCCCTATTCATAAAATAAAGAGGCGAATTACAACCGCCTCTATCAAAAATGCAAACAAGGGTTGCATCTAAAGCAGCCACCTCCTCCGGTAGCCGTTGTCCTAGGGAAAAATCTTCTCATAAAAATAAAAAGCAAGCTACTGCTTTTTCTGCTTTCCTACCTAGGAGAAGAATGAAGACGACCATTGAATCAGAAACCTTTCCCATTACCCCTGACCCTGCAGCCATTTTGCTAAAACTTCATTCATCACCACCCTTCCAAATCCTGGAATCATTACCCGTCTCATCCTGTGGCATTGCTCCACAAGAACCAGATGCCCATGGTAATATGACATCATTTTCTACACAACCAGGAGCTGCTCCACAAGAACCAGCTACTCAGTCAATAGCTGCTCCATAAGAACTAGCTACTCACTCAGCAGCTGAAACACAAGAACCAGCTGCTGACGTGAAAAAGTCAAACATCCAAGATGCTGCTACAAAAAAACTAGCTCTATCTGTAACACAAGAACCAGCTACAGCTGAAAAACAGCAATCAACTTTAGAAAAAGCGACCGATACATAGGGTCCTGTCACCATGGCCTCCCTTTTAGAGGAAAATGAATTTTTAAAGTCAGAATTAGAAGCTTGCAAGAAAGAATTGGTAATGGCAAGGGAAGCCTTTGACAAGGAACTAAATTTTTATACCCTGGCCCATACAACATCCATGCAAGATAAACATACAGAGAACAATCCATATAAAGAATACATGTGCCATCAATGTGGAAACATCTATCAACAGGAAGGATACAATATAGTTAAAGTTCCAATGCCTGGAACATCCACATCGTCTGTGGTTAAGGAAGAATGCCCTACTGTTACAGAAGAACCAGTAGGGCCTTCAAAAACTTTGGAGAAAGAAACCAACGTACAGGTATCATGCCCTACAGTAACTGATTCTACTACTCAGACTATGCCTCAGCCCATTACTTACAATGCCATAACACAAACTGCACCATGGAAAGAGTTGGAAATAATGAATAAGTGGAAGAAGCAGTATGCTATTGCTCAAGAAAAAACTTTACAACAACATAAATTGGCCTGGTAGAATCATATGTATTCCAATTGGGAGAAATGGGAGCAGACACTTCAGCAACTTAGAGATTCCAAGAAAGAGAATAAAGAATTAAAAGATAAACTGCTCCTAATATTTCAACTAGTACAAAAAATATTAGCCAACAGGAAACCATATTTGAATTATTCTTTGTTTCTTTCAGAACTCCTTGTTTATTTCCAGTTGAAAGCAGTTAAGGACGGAAGACCTCATGAGGTGCTCATAGCTGAGCAGTTTGTTAAAACATTTGAAGAGGCTTCCACTAGTGATCAACACCTATTATGTGAGTTGTATCTTCATAATGAAGCTATGCCTGAAAACAGATAGATCAATCTCAATCCTATTGTTGGTGATGTTCAAATCAGGGCATTTGCTTCCTTTCTTTCCAGTCAAATTACATGGAAAACCGCTTTTCTTGCAACTAGGTACAATGAAAACAATCGCTTTCTTTGGATAAGGATAGAACCCCGAAACCCAGCCATTTTTGTGGCAGAATATCATCAGTTTTTGCAGAAGCCAGGAATGATTAGACATATACAACAATTGCAGGACTCAGTACTCCAAGAGTGTCACCAGTTTATCAGGGCCAAAGAGATTGCTGCTCTGAGAGCAAACAACATGTTGTGGCAAAAATCCTCTAAGGAGAGACAAGAGTATAATCCTTTTAGCCCTATTAACCTTGAAACTGCATTGTCCAGAGTACCTAACTACATCAGATGTATTCAACAATGTGCTGAAAATTGGATAGGCTACCATTTTCACTTTCCTATTTTATGGATTCCAGTAGAACAATATCAGGCTCATTACAGGTTGGCTAACAGGGATGAAGCAGAAGCATGGAAGAAATTGCAAAGTAACTAGGGATTCAGAGCTTTAATAGATACCACCTTCCATAGCTATTGCTTGAGTAATTTGCATGCAAAAATTCAGTATCCAGACTTAGATTCAGACTAAGTTGCCTGAGGACATGCAACCCTTTCAGTTGGGGGGGATGTTAGGACCTCATAATTTACCATTTTGACCACATATTTTGGTACCATTCTACTCTTTTTAGTCCATATTTAAAGCTTACATTATCACTTTCATCCATTTCTCCCAAAGGTATATAATATTCTTCTCTTTACTATATGTTTAATTTTTTTTGCATATAATTCTACATTACTTTTATATTTATCATTAATCGAAGGTATATAGTTGTTGAGATAGTTTAAAGACCGCAGATAATCTATTTTGAAGATTGCGTTGCTGAAACAATCAACATGGTACACAAATACCGTTGTTGAAACAACCCGTGATTTGCGATTTTGAAGGAGCATTTCAAGCATGACGGCAACGAGAAAAGAAAAGTAAGGGAAGTTGTTACATGGCCATCTTGAAGCCAATATTATTGTATCCATTATAACAGCATTCTGCTATGGAAGAATGGAAAGACCTTATTTTAGAACAGAGATCAGATTGGGTTAAAAATAGAATTTCTATGATGTAACTGTAATAGATGTCTCCTCTTTAAAAATAGGAGACATCAGCATTAGAAAGATGGTTAGAGACTGCGGGAGGTTGATCTTTCTGAACAGAGAAGGAGCGTAACTCTTTTGTAATATGTTTCTTTTTGACAGATGAACAAAAGTTTGTTTTGAGCACTTCAATCTAATTCCTTTCTCTAGGGAATCTTGTGAGAAGGAAGGGGCCCGCCTTCTTTACAAGATTCACCCATTTGTTCCCATAGTCTGTTAACTGTTTATGTTATTCGCACCTTGATTAAACCCTGTTTGCTGAAGTTATTTATGCAGCTCTGAAATCTCGTGTTTATTGTTAGAGCTCTGTTTTCATTATTTACTGCATTGATTTCATACAATTCATTCTTGAGAAGTTGTGAGTTATTTTATTCAGCAATCTTGTTTATGGAATGAGTGTGTGACAGTTTGGTAATCAGGAAACAGGTGTTGAAGATTCCTACTTGGAGGAATAGGGTCCTGTTCTCTGTTATAGTTTAATTAATCTTCCTTTCTGCAGAATGATTTCCTTTCATTATTTCTTTAATGTAATCCGGGATTCTTTTAATGAAAGGCTGCAATAGAAGGATTGAATTTGATGTAACTCAAGTAGGCTTCAGCTTTGCTAAAGCAGGGTGTGGTCAGTGTGATCAGTGTAATTAGTGTGATTAATACTACAAAATTTCTTTGCTTTTGAAATTGAGCATATATAATGTGTGATTTCCTTTGAAATAAACAGACCTTCCCTGGTTGAAAATTTATGTAGCACTTGAATTGTTAAACAATTAAAGTGACCAACATATAACAATG